>PVJA010037777.1:0-20155 GCA_004027025.1 Myocastor coypus | reverse complement strand
GGGTGGGTGGGTGGGTGGATGAATGGGTGGGTGGGTGGGTGGGTGGGTGGATAGATGGATGGACGGGTGGGTGGATGGATGGATGGATGGATGGATGGACGGGTGGGTGGGTGGGTGGATAGATGGATGGATGGGTGGGTGGATGGATGGATGGATGGGTGGGTGGATAGATGGATGGCTACATAGATGCATGGGTGAATGGTTCTCTTCCAGATATGTATAAAGTTCTGTGCACGGGCCATGAAATGCAACTAGGTATGGAAACTGCTAATTCGATGTGTCCCATCTTTTCTGAGTTTTACCAATTCTATGGCTATGTCAGACAGAAAAGGAAGCTTCCTTTCAATGATGTCTGATCTAAAAAAAAGTCTTAAGATGACAGTGTCTACTATAACCTGGTTGCATGGTTACAGGTCTGGGCTATAGGAAGCAACGACTCAGACCCCAAAAGGGGGGAATCACCAGCTTCCTAAAACCAGTCACCCCTGCAGCCAGTTGCAAAGCCCACATGGGTCCATGAATGCTGTCTGGACTTCACAGAATGAGGAAAATGCACAGCAAAATGGCACAGGGTGAGAGTGTGTTCATGTCTGTGATTAACTCCAGACTGATGGTGACATGGATTTCGGTTGCCACGCACAAGCTGAGGACTCCTCTCTGAATCTCAGCAGTGGAACGATACCCGCACTTCGGGAGCAGTTTCTGCTGCTCTACTTCCTCCCCTGAGCCCTCCCACCTCCCAGCAGGGCAGGCGTGTTTCCCCAGGGCTGTGCGATCTGGAACCTGAGAGCGGAGGAGTTCCTCCTCCTCCTCCTCCTCCTCCTCCTCCTCCTCCTCCTCCTTTTTTTTTTTTTTTTTTTTTTTTTTTGAAAACAAACAAGTCTCTGAAGATAAAATTAAATTCTGGTGCAGTGTCATCAATTCAGGGGAAAAAAAAAAATCAAAAGACAGATCTGTCGCTTCATCCAAATTTTCCTCTCTTGCCTTTTCCCTTGTAGTTTTTGTTGCTCTCTGCATAATCATAATGGAATATTGATTGGTTCCCTAGGAACGAGCTCTCAGCACTTCTCATTTGTTTGTGCCAAGTCACAAAGGCCAGCGCCGAGGTGCCTCCCACCGTGGGGCATCGCCTTTCGCGGTAGTGGATGGGTTTTTAGATACGTGCCATCCTGTGACTGTCTTGATGCCATGGTCAGGAAGAGAGCATGCAAGGGACAGGGCACACGGGCTTCTGGACAGCTGCTTGCTTCCCGCGTGGCTTTGTGTTTCGGCAGGCATGGCACTGCTTCTGTTCAGCACCCGCGGCTTCCCTTGTCGCCAGCGTTTGCTCTGCTCCGCTGACGCGCTCTCTCACTTTATCTCTAATTCTTCCTGAAGCCCAGCTCTCAGGGCAAGCCTCTGCCCTCCGCCTGGGTGGGAACAATGCATCCCGTTGTCTTGTTATCTGTGCCCTGGTTTTATGCTGCTGTTTTGCACCATTTTTACATTTTTGAGTTTGTCTGGTGGCCTAGCTAGAGCCTGAGAACTACCAAGTCTCACATTATGCTTCTCTCGAGTACTGCTCTGTCCCCAGAGCCTGGCAGGGTGCCTGCAGCACAGGAGGCACCTGGTAAGTACTGGAGTGCATTTATCTTTCTGCTACCAAGTTGAGGCCATACTGTAATAGGCAATGAGCACCTTCAGGACCTGCACTGGAGCCGGTGGGAGGCCAGCCCACTGCACGCCGCAGATCCTCACTGCCCTTTGCAAAATCACATTTTCAATGAGTAGATTTAACCTCAGTAAGTTTTGAAGTGACCCTGAACATAAACCAGAGGTATTAAAACTTCTTTCAAATTATATCTTTCCAGCAAGATGAACTGTGCTCAGGGTAGTCTGTTGTTGGTAAAATTGGGTTCGAAACTTGTGGGATAATGTTTTCCAAAAGATAACACCAACGGCTCAGGAGGTGGGGCTCCGTGGCAGGAGGTGTGTCTAGCAGGACACCCTCTCCCCTGGCATGAGTCACGTGGGCACAAAGTAGAGTCAAGCTAGCATGCGACACATAGCCCTCCCGGGGCCGGAGCTGGCAGCCGGGCACAGCAGGCATAGACCTGCGCTGGTCTCTGCCCTGTTTGGATTCTCTCCTTCCTGAGCGCCTTCCCACGTCCCTGTCCTCCGGCGCTCGAACCTGCTTTGCTACTCTTCCTCTCTGGATAGAAAATGAGTCTTTGGATCCGGGGTTTACCCCAGAGAATACATAACATGTTTAAAACTGAGTGTCCCTGCTCAGGGTGCTCAGACCATGGGGACTGAAGAGATGTGACGGACTCCGCGGTATCTCTGGTTTTCACCCTGATTTGCATTCTCATGCGTAAGTAGGATGGTGCCACTCCCTGCTGCAATACTGTCCGCCTTTAAAACAATTATTGAGGTTAAGTCTGCCACAGCAGAGGATAGCCGCCCCTATCCCTCCCCTGAGCTCAGCTCCGAATGCTCACGAGCCAGGTGGTGCCATCGCCTGCCCTGGCGCATGGCCTGCCCCCCGGCGCGTGCTCCCTCCCATGATACAGCCCCATGCACTGGCCTGTTCCACCTCAGGATGGTGGGGGGGTGAGCTCTTGCACCCCATCCCAGCCTAAGGCCCCACCAAGATCCGCAGTGAGGATGAAGGAAGTCCAGGAGCAGGAGTTCTCAGGGGAGATTTCAGGAGTCAGCTAGCAGAGCAGGACGTGTTCCTGGTGGCTGGGACTTTGTACCACCCTCAGAGCCACAGCCCGAGCAGCTCGGGAGCTTCGCCTGTGTTTTGGCCCCTCCATTCCTTCTGGATGGCTCCTTCCGGCTACCAAGCAGGGTGCTGGTTCCAGTACGTAGCGTAGACGAGAGAGAACGAAGCCCGCTGGCCTCGCGTCCGCCTTCACACCTGCACCTAGGTGGCTCAGCAGGCAGAGTGGGAGGTGTGAGCGTGTTCAGCGGGTCTGCCTCTACACAGCTGTGCTCTGCTCCCACCTTTCTGTGGGGCCTGATGGGGCGCAGGGGATGGGAGAAGAGTGAGATGGGAACATGTGAAGTTTTGTGCAGCTTGCAGTCGGGGCAGGGGCGCAGCACGGTCTGTGAAGGCTGCGCAGTCAGGTGTGGCCGGTACCTCAGCAGCCCAGGGACTCACCACCAGGCACTGGAATGCACTGCCCGCCTCCCAGGGCTCTGAGCTGCACCTTCGCAGCCAGCACCGCAGCGTGGACAGCTGCGGATCAGCACCAGGACGTCCTGGACTGGATGCAGCGTTCCCAGGGCCAGGCAGCTGTTCGCACGGCACGGCCCAGCGTGCTCCTTCCAGCTGCGCTTTGCAAAACAGAAATCGGCTGACCCTGTGCCCCAGAGCTCCACCGTCCAGGGGAAGCTGGACCCGGTGCGTTTTACTGGGAACTTTCTTTTTAATTATTTATGGGTAAAATAAATCATAATACATTTCAATTTTAAAGAAAATAACATAGTAAAACAAAGCACAAGAAATGATACACAATTTCACTAAACAAAATGATAGGAACTCAACAATGCTTGTTATAGTAAATATAGTTGTCTTCGAATGACCTGTTCTGATTATCAGATATACACATGCAAACTTGGTCAAAAATCATAATTTTTTTTCTCTTTTAGAGACAGGGTCTCGTTAGGTACTTCAGGCTGGCCTTGAGCTCACTTTTGTAGGCCAGGTGAGTCTTGAACTCACATCAGTCCTCCCGCCTCAGCCTCCGAAGTGTTGGGATTTCAGGCATGCACCACCAAAAAATTATAAAATTTTAAGTAGTGTCCCCACCTCGTCTCCGCGCCACCTCCTCTACTGTGCAGCCTCCTAGGGGCCACGCATTGGCACTGCCAGTCTCATCTTTGCTCACTCAGTCCTCACATGAGCACCAAACCTGTGGAGAGAACTTCTTCCACACCCTGGTTAACACAGCAGGCTCTGTGCCCAGCCTGTACAACTCTCGCACCAGCTGATCAGGGTAAGTGTTACGAGCCTGCCAGCCGGAGGTGACAGAATTCACCCTGAATAACCATGGTAGCCATGTCTCTATGAACCTCGCACACTCCATTACTGTGCTTCCTGGCACCAAGGTAGGTCCCCATCACCACACTAATTTTGTGATTAATTTAAATTGTTTTGCATGCTATGAGTAGCTATTATTTACTTATCTCTGTATCCTGACTGCCTAACTCAGTTTCTGGCACAGGATTCCAGATCACTGCTTTTTTTTTTTTTTTTCTTTGCATATGGCAAAAGCAGGTTTTGAACCCAGGTTTTCTGAGTACAAAGATTATACATTTTCAGTATAAGCTTCAGCCACTGTCTTTCAGCTCCGTGGCTGCTCCCTCGCTCTTAGGACGGGCCACTCTCCCTTGTGTCACGAACGCTGGCCCTGCTGCCAGTTGTCATCCTCTGCCTGGGAAGAGTTACCACTAAACAAGCAAGAAACATCTTTTGCAAAACCAAATATAAAGCTGTAGGAAAATCCCCCATTGCCTTCACGTGCAAGTGTAGCACGAATTTAAGCATCGAGACAAGTGCTTTCGTTATAAATATTTACTACATCATGGACAGAGCCTTAGGAGTCCATCTGTTCGATGGGATTTTCATTTAGTAGAATCCTGTGAAAGCAGACCAGCCAATCATTGTCACCATTGGCCCCACAGGGTAACATCTTGCTCAAGCAGAGCCCCGTGTGTACGCAGCATTGCTATGAACCTTGAGCTTCTCCACACAGAGCTGCAGAAGGCAGGGAAGATAAGAGATGGGAACGGACTCCGCCACCATCATCCAAGGGGTGCTGCTTCCTGGAAAGCTCTGAGAGGCTCACAGGACCTGGAGGGCCAAGTGCAAAGGGTAGGTGGACAGGTGTTGGCGTCAAAACGCTGCTCACCTCACCCACAGCATGTAAACAGTTTCCTGTCCTGTATCTGGTTTGTAAGTGTTTGCTTCCGGAAGCAGTATAGCATGGGAATAGATCTGGTTCCACTCGGCCTTTGCATTTAGAAACCATGGTTTGAAACATTTGTAGCCCGATTCTGTTTCATCACCTGTAGAACAAGGATAACGGTATGGTGGTGAAAATAAAAGGAAATGAAACGCAGGAAGACATCACCTGGCCCCCTTCAGGGAAGATCATGGTCAGACGGTGAAAGGTACCCAGGAGTCTCTCCCCACGAATATTTCAGCAAGGAGGCTGTGCAGCTGTGCGCCTTCTCCGTCAGAAGGAAATCTGGCTGGAGAACCAAGGCCTTTTGCAACATATAGAGCCAGCAGCTTTTGACTCCCCAGTCTGTCTCTAAAATGGAATATCAGGCAGCGGGTGTAGCAAGCAATATCACTCTATTTGTAAATCATTTTATGACAATTATGTGGACTTTTCCCCTGTAATCTTGAAGATAGTTTTGGCTGGGCGAGCCATATTCTCTGTTTGGGAACCTAAAGGTAGAAAGATTAATTAGCTCAGAATGCCCTTGGCGTTGACAGGACTTGAATCTAGCACCTCCGTCATCCTCCACGCCTGCACCATCTAGCACTGAGTCAGAGAGAATATCCGCAAACACTGAGCAGTGGCACTAAGAACTTTGTAGAATCTGGCTTATAAATTAGTCTTCAGTGGAATATTACAAGTCGATCAAAGTGACCCAAGCAAACATCGACCTTATGATTTGTGCTGAAGAATAAGTTAAGAACATCATTTAACAATGCGTGGAGGTGGTCCTGAGCACCTCCTCCAACATAGCCCAGAGGGAGGCACAAAGAAAGGAGAGCAGTTGGTATCACATGGGCTTTCAGATACTAACAAGAGATCTTGGGAAATTCTCAGGGCTTTACCTAACAAGCAGGTTAAATTGTGTCCCTGGGAATGGATTAGAAATCACCTCTCCCAAGCTGAGCGTTTCGGGATGAACTCCAGAGAGTTCAGTACTTTCTGCCTTATTTTCACAACTGCTTTAGTTTAAAATAAACTCCCAAGTTCAACAAATGAGAACAGAACAGTTATCTAAAAAGCACCACCTGCAGGAAATCTATTTAGATATAACTTGTTCCCTGTCCCTGGACGAGGTCAAATTCAGGATGACGGCGTTCGATGTGGTACAGAAATCATCTGCTAAGGATCCCGAAGCAGGCAGAGGGACGCCCAGTGAAGCTGTTCCCGGAGCACAACAGTCTTCAGCGTTCCTTCTGCGCGGTCCCTCCTCAGCCCCAGGGAAAGCTGTGTAGAGCGAGGGCTCCTAACTCTAGGTGCTTCGGCTATAATTTTTTTGAGATGGGATTTCATGAACAGCATCATACTATAGAAGCATTTAATTAGAATCGTTTAACACATTGTAGCTCACCAGGGATTTTTGCATTCAGCGTGTTTCAAACAGCTGAGCTTTCAGTATGTGGAGACTTGCTCGCCGCTGAACATCAATGGGCCTGTGCAGCTGCACAGCCTCCAAGCTGCCTGAATGTATTCCTCGGATGAGACAGAGCCAAGAAAGCACAGAGACACGTGACTGCAGGGTGGTGCACGCAGCCGTGGACGCGGCCCTCGCCCACACAGGCACCTGGGCTGGGAGGCCTGCGGCAGAAGCCCCGAAGTAGGCGTTCAGAAGAATGCCCTGATCTTGAATTTGTGGGGCATTCCTCTAGAATGGGGAGCTCGACTGCAACCCCGTGTTGCGGGGAGGCCAAAAGAGCGTGGGACCCGATTCCTGCTCCTTCATCCGCTGCTTCCATGGCAACCCCCACTCTCCCATCTTGGAGCCTGAAGTCCCAGGGCTAAGGTTGATCTTCTGCCTAGCATCAGTCAGACAGGAGACACCATGGGCAGCAGAGGGAAAGCGCGACCTGTGAGGCGGAGGAGTGTGTGGGGCACAGCGCGCCCGAAAGGCGCCCGATTTCTCTTAAGTCTGGGCATCCCTGCATGCCCAGTTCGTGAGTTCCGTACCTAAAGATTGACCCAACATAGATGGAAAATACTTGGGAGGAAAGAATAAAAGGTAGCGGGGAAGGGAAGGAGGAGGGCCAGGGAGGAAGGAGGGGTGGATGTGACCAAAATATGTTACGTGCATCGATGGACACACCACAGACTCAATAGTTTTTAAAAGTTAGCATGCACTGATAAAAATCTATGCAAGGGAAAAGGTACCAAAGAATTGCCTCAGACTTTTATCTTATGATTATTCCCTAAACAGCACCGTATAATAACTGTTTACCTGGCCTTTATATTGCATTAGGTGCTATGAGCAATCTAGAAAGGATTTCAAGTCTCCGTGATGATATGTGTACTTTATATGCAAATATTAAGCCACACTGCCTAAGGCATCCGGTCACCTTCAGATCTTGGTCTTTCGGTGGTCCCGGAAGCAATCCTCATGGGTGCTCAGGGACCACTGCATCTTTGCACCTTTATCACAGAAACAAAACGAGTTCTCTCACCAATTTAAAAACATACATTTTTAAAGGTGTGAAAATCGCATCAGTTTCCCTGATCAGTCGCTGGTACTGTGGACCCTGTCATACACCGGGAGTTCTCCTTCAGGGTGAGAACCTCCCCCACACATCCGTCTGCTGTGCCTTCCTCAGGACTCAGTACTCCAGGGGATTTGGCCACCCCCGGTGCTCCGCATGTTCTAGGCCTTTTTGATACACATGATGAAATTGTCTTCTAGAAAACCAATTACCTTGTATTTGCATCGGAATAACGTGAGTGAGCATTCGCTAACACATTTGCTTACAGGGAATATTATATTTAACTTGCTAATTTGAAAAGTGGAAGTGATTTCTTGTCATTTGCATCCGCATTACCTGAACATTGCTCCTGAATTTTTGCCTCCCTTGCCGCCTCCCGGAGGGTGGTGCTCCCAGGAGGCCCCCAACACGGGCCTGTCATTCCTTCCGTTTTCTTTCTGTGGGAGAGTGAGGCCGTGCTGCCACCTTCCTAGAGGGCATTACAGCAGAGGGAAGTGGAAACCAGAGTGGGTAATGATAGGAGATTGAAGAGTACAAAGCTCATACGTGGAGAGACTCAGCTGAGGAAATCCAAGAATTCCAGTCAGGAAACTTCCCAAAGGTTTACCTCCTGTCTCGTTGGGCTCCTTCCCTCCCAGGACCTCCCTGTTTCCTGTGCTGTGGAAAGCACTCCGTGAACACCTCGGCAGAGGTGAATGTGACCTGCAGCACTTGTCCAGATTCCCAATGCTTAGTCTGTGCTCTGCATCGCCAGGCTTCTGCATTGCCTGGGTTAAAGCCTGAGACAAGCCCCACTTAGTTTCATATTGGACAAATTGCCTCTGCGTTCATTTTTTTTTTCTTTCTAAATTGCATGCAATTTTAAGAAATTTCATACAATTGCTGAAGGCAGTCCAGACAGTCTATGCCTTGAAGGGAAAGGCCATCGGGCCAAATCTGGACGTCCTTCTTGCTAAATGGGAGAGTGCTGCATTGCAAGGCACGGCCGGCATTGTAAAAAATTAAACCCCTGAGCTTAGACTGAGTGTAGAGAAGGGCTTGCCCAGTGCGGCTGGACCGTCCTCGAGTGGAGCCCAGACTACCACTAGAGCGAGACTCCTGCTGACTGGTTGATCCTCAGATATGGGAGGCTCTCACTGATTGGTTGATCTTGATAGGGGTAATTACTGAAGTGAGTCTTCACTGCTTCTCTGTGACACAGTTGACCTTGGTTCTAGGAGGCCTTCTTGCCTGCCAGTGTAGGCTCTCTCCTGTCCTGAATTCGAAGGACAAAAATATTGTATTTCTATTTGACTGTCTTATCTCTGAGAGACACTTTTTTTCATTATAAATATTTACATAAAAAAAGAAAATTTTAGAGTCAATTGAATCACCAGAATCTTGAGGCTTGGGAACCTTAATGGTTTCTGAAATATTTTTGGATGACCTTCAGAATAACTTATTCATTTTTAGACTAAGAAAGTTAGATGTTCCTTGTGAATGACCCATTGCAGCTCATTTTGCTACAGGTGGAGAAGCCAAAGACCGAAGGGCCCCCTCAGGCATCTAGAAGGTTCGCTTCCCCCTCATCTCTACGGACCTCATTGTACCTCAGTTGTTTACAGCCCTGGATGAGAGCCCACTCAGTAAAGAAAAGCTACCATGGTGATCCACACATGCAAAGTAGTTAGACCTGTCCTTAAGACATAAATGAATGGGAAGTACATTCTTAAAAATAAAGTCATTGTTAATGGTCATATTAACATGGCCACATTAAATAGTGACATAAGCTATAATCATAAACACCTGTTTGTCTTAATCCATCATGTGCTACCGTGGCAGAGTCCCTGGGGCTGCGTACTCTATACAGAGCAGCAATTTGTTTCTTACACTTCTGACATTTGGGACGCCCAGGTTCGAAGTGCGGGGAACTGGTCAAAACCTTCTTACTGCATCCTCTGGGGGGTAGGGTGGGGGTCAGGAAAGATCACACCCTCCAAGTGGGACAGGACATTAGGCCACAGCAAATCAGCTGGGTGTGATGAGTCAGTCACAGAGAGCTGTCCAATCGCTGCCAAGAAGTGAGCATGGAGCAACTTCCAGGGCTTCCAAGGGATGACCCAGAGTTGATGTCCAAAGAAGACACAAGGGCTGGAGAGGGAGCTTGGGGGTCTAAGCACCTGCCTGGCAAGCGCAAGGGCCCAGGTTCAATCCTCAGAACTGTGTGCTGTGCTGACCCCGCACTGAGCCAGCTACCAAAACTGAGTGTGGTGGCACAGGCTTATAATCTCAGCATGCGGGAGGCTGAGACAGGAGGCTCACTGTGAGTCCGAGCTGACTCTGTACCAAATAAATGAAAGATTTTAAAAAAGATGTGACACGTGGGAGCTGCCTTAGCCTTTCCTGCTGCCGTTCCTTCTCTCCTCTCCCTTCTTCCCCTTTGACAGTGACCTCCGCTAGCAGTGCCCATGCGTGTGCCCTCCTCCTTGGGCCCGGCTTCGCTGTCCCCACACTGTTGTCTCCCCTCTTGCCCTCGCCCACGTGCTCCAGGGAAACACAGGTCTGTTTGTCTCGCTCCCCTGCTGGTGTTGACTCCAAACCTTTCAGGCATCTGGGAGGTGAAGTGACATGCAGTGCTCTGTGGCCGCGTGGGTTGCTCACAGAGCATCGCTGTGCAGGAGCCGTCCGCTCTGGCTTTGCTGTCGTCCCTCAGGACGCCCGGCACACGGGCCTGTCCCCCACCCCAGCTCCCAGCACTCTCTCTTGCTGCAGGGCATCTGTAGACACTGCTCTGCCTGTGACTCTCAGGCTCCAGCCTGGTCTCCTCCTGCTCACCCCTTAGCGTCCGCTGTGACCCACAGAACAGGCATCTCCTGCTGCCCACTCCAATGCCAGGGCACCTATCATGCTCTTTCCTGTGGGCTTGCTCCTTCCTATATGCTAATTTCACAGTTACTAATTTGCTATTTACTGGGGCTGGGGAGATAGCTCAGTAGAATAAGCACTTGCGTGGCAAGTGCAGGGTCCTAAGTTCAATTTCCAGGACAACCAATAAATAAATAAATAAAATAAACAAGCAAACAAACAAATTTGGTATTTAGTTGTTTACTGTCTGTCTTCACCTCCAAGCTGGGCCCCCAGGGTCCAGGTGTTCATTCTCTGCCCCTGTGTCTTCGCAGTCTACAGAGGGTGGGGTCAATACACAAGACCCAAGAAATCCGTGGTGCATGATGGACTCAGTGAGTTAGAGGATGGGAAGAAGAGCCAGCACTTACCGAAGCTTGCAGGGCGAGGGCAAAGTGAGCGCTTCCACGTCCTGCGAGGCCTGCTGAAGGGCAGAGCTCCCCCATCGTGTGTATCAGTAGGTTCAGGCTCAAGGTGCAGCAGTAACAAACATCCCCAGAGCCACAGCAGCTGACGGCAGTACAGGTCCATTTCCACCTAGAGGACCCATCACTGCCAGGAGCCAGCTGCTGTGGTAAATATCCTGCCTCCCGCCTGCCCTGTCCCTGCCTTGCCTGCCCCTCTGCACGGGAAGGACAACACGCTCTCACTGGGCAATCCGCTGCCACTCTGCTCTGAGGAGCTCAAGGTGTCTCCATCTTGGTTCTCTCTGCCCAGGCGAGTGATGGGGCACAGATGGGACAGAGGAACGCAGTCCTGCAGACAGGGGCATGCGGAGACCAAACATTTTAAATGCATTATTGACCACATAGCACAGCAGTATCTAACATTTTTCATAGACAAATTAAAGCAACTAAAAGTTCATGACAGCAAATATCATGTTTTTGTTTTATTCCTTGGGAAACTAGTGTTCTTCCAGATGGGAGCACACCATGAGATTAACCAGCCCCTGCCCGAGAGTCCGGGAAGCCCCCCTCTGCCCTGCCTCCCCAGGAGATTTTATTTCCTCTGAAGCCATGCCCGGCCCTTGGAACCCTTGCGGACATTCTGGGTCACGCCCAACACCGCTCTCAGGCATGGGAGTGCCCTTCAGACCAAAGGCTTTTGTACATAAGAGAGAAATAAATGCTGATGCGGGAAACCCAGCATGCTGTTTCTCGTGGGCAGTTCCGTACCTAACACTTTCTCCACAGCACTAATAGCTCATTTCCTGGGAGGAAACTGAACTGCCCGCTGCATGGGCTGGTGCCCCACTCTCCTGCCTCTGCCTCCGTCACTTCCCAGTTGAGCAAGAGTTTGGTGGGCATGGAGCTTGGCCCTTCTGGGCAATGCACACTCCTCCATGTTTTAAGGGAAATGACAGAAATCCCAAGGATTTAAGCACAGGTGAGCGGTGAGACAGCTCAGTCAACTAAGTGCCTGCTTAAGCAAGCATAGGGACCAGGGTTCAATCCCCAGCACTACCTGCTATGCAAGCCCTGACCCTGGGTGTACTGAGACAGCCATTGAGCCTGGAGGCAGTGGTGCATGTCTGTAATCCCAGTGGCAGGGAGGCTGAAAACATCAGAATCGCTAAGAGTCTGAGCTGCAAAGAGAGACCCTGGACCAAATACATTAAAATAAATGAAGACCAAGGGAGACCACACACTTAAGCAATCATCCAATTAACACTTGATTTCTCTAAAACACTATCTGCAGTGCCAAGGTCACATCTGAACTTTGCTCTGGAAATTGAATTACATTTAAGGAATAAAAGACCAGGGGTAGGGATGGAATAGAGTGGGGCTGAGGCGAAGCCCAGGCCTGGGGAGCTCGGCAGCCTTCACATAATGCCTGCGGGCAGCAGATGTGCAGGAGAGAGCTGGCTCTGCCTCTAGTAAATGGGGTTCTGCTCCTGTAGCCTTCGTACGTATTTAACTGTACTTGACTGCAATTGACCCTGCTGTCTTCAACCTCATCTAACTGCTCTCCATTGCGCCAAAGGCAGAATCAGAGGTAGAACTCGAAAGCGAGTGAGAACAGAATAGGCGGAGATGGCAGGCGACAGGTGACAGCGATTCTGCAAGCCTCAGACCTGTGCAGCTGTGATCATCCGGGAATCCTGGGATTTGGAATGCCAGCTAGCCCCTGGGTGTGGCCAGGCCAGGCCCTGTGGCTGTGGCTAGACTGCGCTATTCTGCTGAAGCTTCAGAGAAAGAGGGTGGAACATCATGGGATTTTATTAATTGTTGTTATTCTTAGCTCTGTCTCAGCTGTCAAGGACCTGAGTTGCACCTCCTAGGAGCTTCTGCAGGAGGTTGGCGGTTTCTCTGCGTGCCACCAAGCCCACCCACTGTAGGGTTGGGTTTAGACAGTGTCACCACTGCAGCTGGCTGTCACCACTAACAGGTGGCCAGGAAGACACTAGACCCCAGGCAGTCCTCGTCCAACTCTAAGTGTTTGGATATGACTACATCCGTGCCAGCCCTCTGGGTATGAATTAGCTATGTAATGAAGAAGCAGGAAAGAGCTGCCAAGGGGCAAAATTTACAGAGGTGGGACAGTGTGCCACAGCTGGAGCGAGGGAGCAAATACCGCCCTTGACCAGTCCGCTTAGCTCTGTCCTCTCGGGCTCGTCAGAACCCACAGTGCCCACTCCGTATCTGTCTAGTGCTCTGAGACTCAGATTTCTCATGTTTTCTAGTGACCTCTTGGCTTACTTTAACAACAATGTGGACGACACCTGAGCATTGAAGTTCAGAGGTGAAATTTGTTTTCTAAAGCCAAGCGGTCTAATTAAGTCATTTTACTGCTTTATCTGCATAAACACAGTGACATTAGAGTTAGCTGTGGCAATGGCCATAAGAAATGCAAGCCGCTGTCGAAACCAATGTTCCTCCCTCCAGTGGCTGGACGGGACTTTCTACCTTTCGATTTGAGCCTTCTTGCTCTGTGTTTCTATGTTTTAGGGACTCACACCAGCTTTGTGACCAGGGAACTCAAATGGCGTTTGGGTTAAAGAAGACAACACACTTAAAGTTGGCTAGCTGTGCCTGAAAGTTGGATAGACTTACGTCTCAACGAGGACAAAATCCATACAAATCAACTTGCATGGAAGGAAAAAGAGATCAGGTACGATTTACTTATATCTTTCTTTATTCCTCTATAATCTCACTTTCCTCGGCACATTCCAGAGCAGAAGTTATGTAGGTGCTCAACAAATATGTGTTGGCGGGAATGTCTTCACTTCTTTACACAGAATAACTAATTTCATCCCTCTTCCCTTTCGTGGACTGGCCAGGTAGTTATTTTCTTACTTTTGTGGCAAAACTGCACTGTGAGCCACTGTAACCAATATGGTCTCTTCCTCTCCTAGGACTTAGAGCTAAACTTTCAAAAGGGGCCTTCCTACAGAGGTCCAATCCCTTGGTGTTTCCATCGTCACTGTTCAGAGGCTGTCGGAGAGCAAGCGTCCCTCCCCTCCTGCACTGGCTGTGAATGACTTATGACCAACCGCGGACAAAATGATGGGCTGTCGCCTCTGAGGTTATGTCACTGCCATCTTGCTAGTGGACTCCCTTCATGCCCATTCTCAATGGGCCAATAAAGGACGCAGCTACCAGGCAAGGAGGGGCAGGACCTCTGCTTCAGCAGCCAGCAAGGCGCTGTCATCCTCAGGCGAGGCTGGAGGAAGAGCTGTGTCACTGCGAGCAGACCCATTGCAGCGCAGCTTGGAGGTGACCCCAGCCCCACCCCGTGCGCCCTCTGCAGGCTGCTGCCTCTCCAGGGGCCTGGAGCAAGTGCCACACTGAGCTTTACACGATGCCTCACCTGCGGCACACATAAGAGTATAGATGTGCATCATACTAAGCAGCAGAGTTTGCGGTAATATTGCTCTATGTGAATGGATAACAAACAATTAAACTGCTGGATTATAACAGCAATTATTCAATATAATTATAAAGGTTTCTTATCGATGGTTTGGTCTATATTTAAAAATTGATTTTTAGTGGCATCTGGTGAGTTTGCTTGGTTCACTGCCAGTGCTATGGTAATTAATAATCTACAATAATACTTGTATAATCCACAGCCTCCTGGGAATAAGCTCCCGAAAAGAATTCTGCGTCTAGGAGACAATATCAAAGACTGAGCGTGAATTCATTTCATTCAAATGTTTGCAAAATGAAGAAAGACAGCTAAGAAAACTGGAAAGCTGGAAGACTGCAACTGCTAGGTGACAGCTCGTGACAGGGAAGGACAAGTTAGCCTCATTTCTGAAAGCGATCAAATGTTGCCAGGCTCGTATTCCACCACCCAGAGACTCATGCCTACATGCGGTCCGCATTGGGGCATTTGGCACGCTCTGACCTGACAGCTCTAATCTGTGTGAACACCCCTAGTCCTTCGGGGAACTCATTCTAGATAACTGAGTCCCGGCAGTCAGGCCCTCTTTCCTCACGCTCTTCAATAAGGATGGCGTAGGTGAGCACGCGCTGGGTGCACAAAGCCACCCTCCTGTGCTGGCGTGGTGCGGACTCACCTTTCCAGAGCAGAGTCAGACCTGGCAGAGTCGGGGTTTCTGAGTTTGGAGCTGGCTTTGCAAGCTCTCAGAACCTCAGGGCAGTGGAGCCTGTCTTGACTGCAAAGTCATGCTAATGACTGACAACGGTGGGAGTGAGCGCGAGGCGGGCCCTTCCCGCACCCCTGTGTGGCTGATACCTGGTTCTGTGAGGCAGTCAGGCACTTTAGGAAGCTTTTCTCAAGAGACGTGGTGCAGGCTGGGAGCAAAAGGCGGGAGGAAGCTGAGGTGAAAGAATGGACCCTGGAGAGGCCGTGCTGGGAGGCCGCAGGCCAGGCCTGAGCAGGCAGGAGGGCAAATGCGCTGCTCTTGTACTTGAAGGTTGCAGAATGGAACCTTCAGCCAGGCCCCGGGCCGACCTGTGCTTACCGATCTGAGATGCTGCCTCACCAGCGAGCGCCTCCAGATCTCCACTGGGTGGCGCGGGAAGTGCCAGCTTGTGCTCGGACTCCCACCAACTTGGAAGTGGTTTGCTCTTCCACAGAAAACTCTGACAGCCCTGATGTGTGGAGTCGTGTGTCTAGACGACCAGAACTCGCTCTGCTCCACCAGACAGCTGGAAAATGGTGGGCGATTCAACATGGCGCCACGCTGAATAAACCTGGAGGCTCCTTAGGGTCAAGAGTCCGTGTGGCCGTGCTGCTTTCCTGGTTGGTTCTGCAGGCAGGAAAGTGTGTGCAGCCTGGGTCCCTGGGCCCATGAAGGGTGAATCCAGTCCCAGCGGTAGAGCAGTTGGCCCCTGGCTGTGTTTTCCACAGCTGGACCGGAAGGCGCAAGGATCTGGGGTTTCCAAGGGGCCCTGCTCCCACCAGCCTCCTTACAAATAGCAACCCCGCTGCAGGGGCCCAGGGCTGCCCTGCTGGAGGCTAACTGTAGGTTTCCTGGCTGCTAACATGATATTCATGAAGCAGCGCGCTCTCTGTGGGCAGGGAGGTCAGCCCGACTGCTTTCAAATGTGAAGTGCGTCTGTAGGAAATTTACAGCTCATGGAAGACTCCTGCTGAGTGTGTGCGAATGAGCTGTAATGAGAACAGAGGGTGACACTGATTCAGTTCCTGGGGTTCTAGGAGTTCCCTACACTCACGACCAAGCCCAGGCCCGCAGTGTGACGCGTTATTGCCTCAACAAACCGTTCTCCTGACCCCAGCTACCGCTGTTAGTCCCCAAACGATATGTTTACAAGCTTTGAGAAAATATTTCCATAGCCTAGGGCTAGCCATTCTTGATGGTGATACCAGGGATTGAGCCTATTTTTGCATAGGTTCTTGCTAAGAAGTCTCTAAATTGCTCAGGTTGGGATTGCATTTGCAGTCCTGCCTCAGCCTGCTGCGCTTACTATTGTCTTGTTTATATGCTCCTGGGGACTGAACCGAAGGCCTTGTACGAGGTAGGCAGACACTCTAGCCCTGAGCTACATCCCACCGCTCCCCGTTGCTGGTCACACACATCGGCCTGCAGCACCTGCTGCCCCAGTCTCACGTCGTTGTTCCCACTCTACACTGTCCTCACCGTTCACCTTGGCACCTGCAGGACAGAACTGCTCCACTGCTAAGAACCCACTGGAACAGAGGTGGCTAACATGACGCCTGCAGGCGAATTCCACCGCCAGCGGCAGCGGGTTTCTGTGGCTGCAGTGAAACACCACAGGCAGCTGACTTACAAGGATGAAAGGCGTCCTTCGCGCACAGGGATGCCATCCAAGGACATGGGACTTGTCTGGGCTGGGTCCCTGTGAGAGCTGTCGCGCATGGTGACAGCTGTGGAGGAAGTACATCGGCAAGGTGGCCACATCTGCAACGGGGCAGAAAGGGAGGTCCAGGTGAGCTGGACTGGCCGGGCGTGTGCCTGTTAGCCGTGTCCCGTCTCTGGGGCACACAGGGCTGCACACGTCTCCCTGGCGAAGCTGAGCGGGCCTCTGCAGCAGGCCCGAGCTCACCTACTGGGTGCATGAGCCTTTCCTTGGCTCTCACCTGCAACATGCTAGCCCACCCCTGCCAGAGCCCGTTTCACCTTCTCTGAGGAACAAGTGCCCAGTTTGCAGCTAGTGGGTTTGGGGGTGCGGGCCCAAGTCCTATGTCACAGGTGTCCAGCTATCCCTAATCTGGGCTCCCCTGTGCCCTGCTGGAGCCCGTAGCAGGCTTCTGGGCCCAGCTAATGGGGTAGTAGATTCTTTTTTCTTTCTTTGTAGAAGGAACTCAGTTTCATTTGATCTCTGACACTGACATCAGCGACGCATGCTCTATAGGCTCCAAAGGTTGCGTCTGGTCTTTTTTCCCGCTTTCCTTAGGGTCACACCATGGGAAAGTAGCAAAGCCCCAAAGCCTCAGCCTGCCCTTGTGCCTCTACTGCAGTTCCATTAGGACGCCCAGGTAAAGTCGGGTGTGCAGTCTGCCCCGTGCACCCAGGAACCTTTGGGGCTCGGCGGGTGCAGGGCTGGTCTTGGGGATGGATGAGAAGAGACCCAACCTGGGGTGGAGGGAGATGGAGAGAGGACCTGGACATGTTTTCCTGCAGCCCAGCCACCACCCCACAGCCAGCAGCTCCTGAAGCTGGCTGTGCCTCTCTGCACTTGCTGTGTGGACCCTGAAGCCAGGGCTGTCTGGGAAATGTGTCACTGGCTTCAGGCCCAACTGGGTCCCCTTGAGCCCTCATCAGACACTGCATACAGGACCTTTTAGTTTTTTCTCTGTGGTATGGTGGATTGAATCCAGAGCCTCCATGCTCTGCTGTATCCACAGCCCCCCCGCCAACTTTTTTTTTTTTCTTGTTTCAGAACTTTTGTTTGCTTATTTATTTCTTTTTATGGCCGGCTCAGCCTGCCCTGAGGGCAGGGCTGGCGCAGCATGTGGTGCCGGGGATTGAACCGCGGTCCCTGCAGCCACCCAAGCTTTCCTAAAGCACGTGCTATTGACCACGGAGCCATCTTTGAAAGATGGTCTCACTAAGGAAAGGCTACCCTGAGACTTGTGGATCTCCTGCCTCAGCCTCCCACAGTATGGGGATTGCCAGAGGGGACGCGTGGGAGCACAGCCGACTGAGCGCAGCCCTGTCCTCCGCCTGACTCGAGCCCTCTGTAGGGAGGATGCGTGGGGTTTGCCCTTGCACTCACTGCCAACGCCAGTCGCTGCCGAAACCCAGCGTAGGTTTGCAGTAGTCTGCTGTGCTTCTGCAGCCAGGAGCTCACGAGAAGGACGAACGCCCGGGGGCCAGGGGCTGTGCGCCTTCCAGCTTGCACACCGGAGGTCCCACGAGCAGTACGAGTGTGCGGCACCGCTGCAGCGCCCGGGAGAGTGCTGGATTCGGTTTCCTCCTCAGCTCCAGTGAGCCTTGGGAAACGTTAAGCTGCCTGCAGTTTGATCTCTCTGCACAAGGCTTTCTGCCCGCTTCTTCCTGGCTCTGTACAAGTGCTAGATTTGGGCACAAAGCAACCATGCACGGTTGGAAAGCATGCGACTGCAGATTCTGGCACCACTTTAAGAAGAGGAAACAGTGGTCGTTTCCATCAGGGGCCCCTGAATGCCGGTATATTTGACTGGATGCATTTCACATGTGTTGTCAGGTACAGATGTCTGAGGACCTGGAACACCACAGTCTTGGTAGACCCGGCCCAGCTGGAGCAGTGGCCCAGGCAGATAAGATGTCTGTGCACAGGTAGCGGCGGCGCCTCTGTCGGTCAAAGCTCTCCAGCAGTGATTCTGCAGTCCCTGGCTGGTTACGGCTGTGGTCAATAAGGGGTGACATTTCTGCCTTGCGCATGCACTCTGAATGCACCAGTATTCATTCTGCAAATTGTCCATGCTGGGAAGTCTGGAAAATCTAAAGAAACTGCACCGCGAAGGTCCTGCAGGTTGTGCGGCCTTGGTGGGGTAGAACGTCCCCACTGTGGGAAGGAAGAATGCTGGGTGTCCACCGCCCAAATGATCTTGAACTACCTCAGGCCTTTTAGGAAAAAAGCCGCTTGCTCCTTTGTATCTGACCTGACATCTCTGAATGCGCGGTTGGTCTTGGTAGCCGACTGGCCACCGTGTGCCAGAGCCTAGAATGCTGCGCGGGGACACGTGCTACCAACAGGAGGGACCCGCTGTAGCTGTCTGCCTAGTGCCCCACACCAGTGCGCTGGTGAATGGATACATTTATGGCTTTCTTTGTTCTCTGGCTATGAATGCTCCCCAACCACGTCTGGGTCAGCCACTCCAGAGCACATCATTCAGGGTAAGGGTAATCTGTGCTCTTGGGTCTTGCTTACTCCTCATTTGCAGAGTTGTTATTTTCTTAAAAAAAACAAAACAAAACAAAACAAAAAAAACTTCGAAGATAAAATAATTAAACATTTTGTGTACAGTAGGGGCCAAGGATCGCGTCCAGTATGCAACTTCATTCCACGTTGCGCACCCAGGACAGGAAAGTGGTGGAGGAAGCAGAGCTTGGCAGCTCTCAGTGCCCAGCCGGGCTTAAGGTCAAGGAGGACTGGGGCTCAGCTTGAGGGCTTGGACACACCCTGTGCTGCCTGCCCAGCAGGGCCCTGTGCTCGGCTTTGGCAGCTGTCCCTGGCACTCCGGTCACAGTCACACCCTGGCGTTCTTCTCTCCAGAAGGTTGATTGAGGGCCGGGAGTGGTTGCCCTGGGACCAGAACACTAACAAGAGCTCCAGAGAAGCTGGGCCGTGGAAGTCTGAGGCTTCCCGTTGGTCACTCAGGCTCCTCTGGATGCCAGCGGTGGCCCCACCCACTACGGGCTCCGGGGCTTGCATCGCCAGTGTCACCAGCTTCCACATGACAAGCAGTCCAGGAGACGTTGCAGAAGTCCGTAACGCTCAGAGATGGTCTATCACTTCTGTGGCTAGTGTCAGCCATCCTAAGGACATTTTTCTTTTACTTTCACAAAAAGAAAAGTGCAGCTTTGAGAATGGGCATGGCACTGCCTGGTCTTGCTTCTCTGCCTGGAAAACACAATGGCAACCACGGCCCTTTCTGCCAAGTCAGGACGCAGGAGATGGCAGGACGACCGTGTAGAAGGACCGCTCTTCCTGGGGGTGACAGACCGCATGACTCGCAGACGGCACCTGGCCCCTGGAGTGGCCCCACAACTGCCTTTGTAGAGCCGAACATGAAGGGGATATTGCATTAGCACAGTGGCTCTGCACAGCAGCTCAGGGCAGGGTGGCAGGGAGCAATGGTAAGGGCTTTGCAATAAAACACATTGGTACTCTAAAAGGGGCCTCAGATTTGTCATAAAATTATGGGGATGTG
>PVJA010037776.1:0-20160 GCA_004027025.1 Myocastor coypus | reverse complement strand
CTGCATGTCAAAGGAAATCACTAACAAAGTGAAAAGACGACCCACAAATTTCGAAAAGATTATAACTAACAAGTACTCAGACAAAGGTCTTCTATCTAGAATCTACAAAGAACTAAAAACCATTAGGGTCCCAAAATTCAAAGACCCAATCCAGAAATGGGCATCTGAGATGAACATTCACTTCTCAGAGAAAGAAATATAGCAAGCCCACAAATACATGAAGAAATGCTCCCCATCGCTAGCTATTCGTGAAATGCAAATCAAAACAACACTTAGATACCATCTCACCCCACAAAGAAGGGTATCATAAAGAAGTCAACCAGCATCAAATGCTGGAGAGGCTGTGGGGAAAAAGGAACCCTTCTCCACTGCTGGTGGGAATGCAGATTGGTGCAACCATTATGGAAAGCAGTGTGGAGTATCCTTACAAAAGTAGAATTGGAAGTTCCGTTCAACCAGCTATTCTCCTAATGGGAATTTTCCCAGAAGAACTGAAGACATCATACCATAGTGATATCTGTGTACCTATGTTTATAGCAGCCCAATTTGTAATAGCCAAATCTTGCAGACAACCAAAATGCCCATCATTTGATGAATGGTTTAAAAAATGTGGTATTTTTATACAATGGAATATTACTCAACTATAAAGAATGATAAGTTTGAAGACTTCATATATAAATGGATGTATATTGAACATATACTCATCAGTGAAATAAACCAGACCTATATGTGTAAATATCGTATAGTCTCCCTAATATAAGAACTTTAAAGAAGAAAACAAGAACTTAAGGGCATAACACAGCTGAATGTGTTATGGATTAAACAACGAAGTGAGTGGAAGCAGATAAAGGAGAAAACATATCAAGAGCAAAACCGTGCACTTATGTACACAGGATGAATCAGATATTGGTCTCAAGAACCTTCAAAAGGTTTATCGTATTGATCATAGCACTATGTAACACTGAAACTATGCTTGAAATGCATGTCAATCTTGTGTTTTTGCTGTGTACTGCTCCCAGTGTAAACTCAGTTACTGTCATTCTCTCTCTCAAGAGTAGTATTTGAAAATAAGAGACTGGGCCAAATATAATCTTGACAGGCTACAATTTTGTATTTCCTTGAATTTCCAAATATCTGTGTCAAAATTGTGTAACTGCTTATATCACATTGTATGGAACATTATTAGAATATCAGTGATGCTTAGAAAATATCATAAAGCTAAGTCCAAGCTAAGTCAAAGATATTTGATACTGAGAAAGCCAGTGATGATAAGCTCAAGTACCTATGTTACAAAGTAATAATATCACAATTTTTTTCTGCAGGAGGGTTAAGAATGTGAGTTAACAGACCAAAAATTGGAGAAAAAGAAGAGCTATGAGAATAGCCAGTATTTTGGCCTTAGCCCTTTAAGGTCAATAAGGACTCAGTATATAAGAGAACCTGTGCTGTAATATCCTATAACTCAGAGGTGTCCCAAATTTTCTGGTCAAGGAGATTGTGGGACTTCAGAGGTAAGGGATAAATGTACTATAGTGTGTCTATGGAAATTCACCCAGAAAAAAACATTCTCTCAGGCTGTCACAGAAAGCAAACTAGCCAAGCAATGGCTGTGACTCGTCCTGAAGGCTGACACTAACAACAGTGCTACAAAATACTGTATATGGTCCCAAACTTAATCCTGAGGCAATTTGACCTTGGAAGATACAAAAAAATGAATGTTTTGTTATACAGCTCTTGCTTTGAGTTGCCCTTGATCACCCAGAAAAAAACAAAAACAAAAACAAAAAAAACCCTTAAGTACAATGCATGAAACACAGAGCTAGATTGGTGAGATGAGCTTTAGGAGGCTTAGATCAATAGCCTCCAACATTACAAACTTCACTGGTGGTTTACTGCAATTGCAGAACTTTTGACTATGTATGCATCTGCTTCCTCTTAGTTCAAAGAGAAGAATTTTCTTTTCTTTTTTCTTCTTAGCAATATTAAAAGTGAGGTGGTTCATGCCCACACACTGTGCTCTGTAGAACTGGCACAATATGAGGACAATATGCAATGTGTCAACTTTCAAAAAAAAGAAAGGGGAAAAGAAAAAAAATGTGTATTGAAAGTGTTAATGTTTAAATGTTTGATCTATCTTATATACCTATATCTATTAATCTATACTGATCTGATGATGAAAATATATAATATAACCATTGTTAAATTTGAATAATACAAATGTTAAACCATGAAAAAAAAGACACACCCAATAATTTGGTTATTGGTTAAAAGACAAAGTTTTGTCGCCCGGCAGGATGGCTCAGTGGTGTAAAGTGCCTACTTAGGAAAGCTTGGGTGGCTGCAGGGACCGCGGTTCCATCCCCGGTAGCACATGCTGTACTCAGGGCAGGCTGAGGTGGCCATAAAAATAAATAAATAAACAAACAAAAGTTCTGAAATGAGAAAAAAAAATTATTTAAAAGAATAAATGAAATAAAAGACAAAGTTTCCTCAAAAATTAAAGTTTTTTTCACAAAACTATTTGTTCAGTATAGTAAATATATTCATGCCTTCCAAAATGATGTGTGGTACAATATAAATTTTCTTTCAGATTTAAACATCCACCTTTTACAATTCCTGACCTAAAGTTATACTAAAAGCTACAGTACTAAAATCTGCATGGTATTGGCAAAAAGAAAAAAAATAGACCTGAGAATCAGTGGAATAGATTAGAAGATGCAGAAGCAAATACAAACACACTCGGCCACCTTATCTTCGACAAAGGGGCCAAACACACTTACTGGAAGAAAGATAGCCTCTTTAACAAATAGTGCTGGAAAAACTAATTCTCTACATGCTGAAAACTCTAACTTGACCCACATCTATCACCATGCACTAAATTAAAGTCAAAATGGATTAAAGATCTAAACATTAAAAGAGAAACACTAAATCTCTTGGTAGAGAATGTGGGAGAAAATCCTGAAGACATTGGGATAGGCAAAAAGTTCATGGACAAAAATCAAAATGCATGTTTAACACTTGAAAGCATCAACAAATGAGACCTCCTCAGGCTAAAAAGTTTTTCCACGTCAAAGAAAATTACCAAGAGAATGAAAAGACAACCCACAATTTTTGAAAAGATTTTAACTAATAAGTATTCAGTCAAAGGTGTTCTATCTAGAATCTACAAAGAACTAAAAACCTTTAGGGTTCCAAAATTTGAAGACCTAATCCGAAAATGGGCATCTGAGATGAACACACACTTCTCAGAGAAAGAAATTCAGCAAGCTTATAAATACATGAAGAAATGCTACACATCGCTAGCCATTCATGAAATGCAAATTAAAACAATACTAAGATACCATCTCACTCCAGAAAGAATGGCTACCATAAAGAAATCAACCAGCAACAAATGTTGGAGAGGCAGTGGGGAAAGAGGAACCCTTCTCCACTGTTGGTGGGAATGCAGATTGGTCCAACCATTATGGAAAGTAGTGTGGAGGATCCTTAAAAAACTAGAACTGGGAATCCCATTCAATCCAGCTATCCTACTGAGAATTTTCCAAGGAGAACTGAAAACATCGTACCATAGCGATATCTGTGCACCTATGTTTATAGCAGCACAATTTGTGATAGCCAAATCTTAGAAACAACCAAAATGCTCATCATTTGAAGAATGGCTGAAAAAGATGTGGCATTTTAAAACAATGGAATATTACTCAGCTATAAAGAGTGATAAACTGGAAGACTTCATATATAAATGGATGTATATTGAACATACACTCATAAGTGAAATAAACCAGACCTACATGTGTAAATATTGTATAGTCTCCATAGTGTAAGAACTCTAAAGAAGAAATAAAAACTCAAGGGCATAACACAGCTGAATGTGTTATGCATTAAATATCCACCTTTTTCTTATTCTCTAGGTATTTATAATAAGAAGTTCTTGTGAAGGCAACATGAGGTTATCAGTCAAATAATAATTTATGTGATATGTATCCTATGTACATTTAAGGATACTAAATCAAAATGGGAATTTTGTATGACTGTTATGCTACACTGCTATTGTTATGGTTTATGTCTAGTTTTTCCCCCAGAGCCTCATGAGTCAGGGGGCAGAGACTTCAAGAGTTTGAGGCTTGATATATGATCCCTGGGATTATGGGTCTAAGTACTTCTGGGATTATGTGTGTAGCCTAAGGCAGATGTTAAGGCAGATAGCCTGAATGTAATATAAAGAGAGACAGAGAGACAGACTAGAGCTGTTGCTCTCTGCTCCCCTGTTTGGTCAGTTGCCTCTGTCATGATTGCTGCTGTTCCACTGCCATGAACTGGATGCTCTCTGCCCTGTTCTACTCAGCCTTGGGCCAGCTGAATATGGACTGAAACCTCCAGTAACTGTGAGCTAATAAACCTTTCCTTCCTTCATCTTGAGTGTCGGGTATTTGTCCCAGCAACGAGTAAATAGTAACTAAGACAGCTATGTATGACTACTGATGTCAAATGATCTCTATGAATCTCTACAAAATTACATTCTATAGGGATTTAAGTCCTAAAATGTCCATGGTTGATAAGAAATAATGGTTCTCTAGTTATACTTTATATGTAAAGGTACTTGATACTAATATAGAGACAGATTCTCCTAAAATATTGCTATTAATTCCTATTTCATATCCCTATTTGTTCCTGATATTCACGCCAAGCTAAAAAGACACATCTCAGCCTTCATACTCCACAGGAGAGCTTACTTAATTTATCTTTCCATGTCTTCAGTAATAGAGACCAAAACTAACTATACACACTGCCAGCTTTTGTCTGTGACACTTAGGACTCCCATCAGAGCAGGGCCTTGACCAGGTAATGCTCAACCTAAATAATGCTGCCACTCAAGCCAAGTGCGGTGAAGAAGGACACTGGGCATGAACCTGCCCCAAATTCTAGTCCTCACTAGGACATCTATAAGCTCCAGGATCACTGGAAATGCAAATTCCCTGTGTGTCAGAGAGTGGGTAAGTCAACCAATTCTTGCCCTCACAGAAAACCTCGGTATGGCCAGATCCATATACTTTACCTACTTGGTTTTGCCACTGAAGAGCAACAACAGAGCTTGGGTTCCATGACCTACTTTGAGGCACCTTTGTCAAGAGTCCCGAGTCTCACTAGACATCTCAGGTAAAAAAACAAACAAACAAACAAACAACCTAACTGTTTTCTTGATGACATAGAGACCACATATAGTGTTCTTCCTGAGTTCTAAAGTCACTATATTAGCGCTACAGTCTCCATAGTGGGTGTCGATGGCTGACCTACATGACCCCTTCAGACAGGCTGTTTCTTTGCTGACTTCAGACACTGTTCTTCACTCATAATTTCCTTGTGATCCCAACATGTCCCATACCTCTCATGGGGAGAGACCTCCTCCAAAAACTCTGCTTCTCTCACCTCTCCCCGCACAGTGTACATCCTACAAACCCAACCTCAATCAATGTACAGCCAACTCCTAACTTCTTCTTCCCTTGTTGACCACATACTCTGAGACATATCCAGTTCCACTTATGCCACAATGCTGTTCCTAGACTAACGTGCCTCAAAGATTCTACAGTGTTTTTCTACATTCTCCAATACCTAATAGCTTCCAAACATCAAAAGAGACTCAAGCTCATCATTCTTTGCCTCCTTACCAATAGTTTTCTTAAAACTGTCCACTCACTATATAATACCCTCATTCTTCTTAAACTCAAACCCAATGGCTCCTATTATTTAGTTCAAGATCTCAGAATTATTAATAATGTGGTTACTCCTATTCACCTGGTAGTGCCAAACCCCTATACTATGCCCTGCCATATCCCTCCTTCTACTACTCCCTTTACTGTCCTAGACCTTAAAGATGTCTTCTTCACCATTCCCTTATACCCAGATTGCCAAAACCTTTTTGCCTTCTCATGGACTGATCCAGACACTCCAATCTCAACTCACTCTCACTCCTGTTACTAGTGTAGTCACTGCTGATCACAAAGCCCTTCCTCGTTGACCTTCAGGTGCCCATCACAAAATAATGAATGCCTTCGTCTGGCTAATTTCTTCTGCCACTAGGTTCCCAAATTGCTTCCCTAGCACAGCCTCTCTATAAAACATGAAAATATTCCTGGTCAGAACCCCTTGACCCTGCTGCTCCTATACATTCCTTATTTCACAAGCTACAACAGTCTTGTGTAGCTTGACTTTTAAGGGCCCCAGCTCTCTCTTTACCCAACCCAACTCAGTCTTTTACCTACCCTATATACTTCTTTTCAAGGTTACAATATGGTGGGCATTTTATGACATGAAAAGAGACCATCTTTTCAGGCAGATGCTTACCTTTCTAAACAACTATAGACAACAGAGTTGGCAGATAGACTCCCTGTCTCCACACACAGCAGCTGCCACACTATATAACAAACACACTTAATGTTCATAGTGGATCCTTCTATCGATATTTCCTCCTGTAGTGCTCTCAGTCCTGCCACCTTCTGTACCTCTACTGAGGCCACTCAGTACAGGTCTGTCCAGGTCCTACAGATGACCCTGACTCCTTTTCCTCATATTGATATAAAACTAAAGATTGATACCCCTCCCCTTCAAAATGGTAATAGTAAAGTGACACAGTCACATCATAGCCTCCCTTTTGCTTCCCTTCCTGTGTCCTTTAATCATGATGACATGTACTCATAACATGCTGTCTTTAAACTTTTCAAGGTTCCTTCAGTCTCTGATGTAAGCTGTCACTAATGATAAACTTCTGGTCCTAGCAGAGATATCTGGCACTAACATCTACATGGGTGTGAGCTGTCATCCTGTCAACTCCTCTCACCCCCAAAACGACACCCCAATTCAGCAGGAAGCAGTCTAAGAGACACGTAACCCCTTATGTAACAACCAAGAGATGGGAGAGACAGGTTCTGGCCCTAGTATGAATTGCTGAATCATTATGGTGGTCATCTAATGTGGCTGAAGCCCTTAAAACAACAGCTTATCTTCCCAAAGACCACCTCCTGCTTCTTCTCCAACTCAGTCCAGCGTGCAGTTTCCTTCCACCTATCCTGCCACCTCAGGGAAGGCCCCAATCAGCTCCTCAGGTAAATCTAAACATCCTCCTCAAGCCCCAGCCCTGGCAAAAGGCCATAAAAGTCTCGGTCTCCCTTTGTTCCAATTCAGAGAATTCCCTATCTTCCCCAAATTCTCTCCTTGTCCTCCAAGAAAATAAAGTCCCTTTCCCTTTTTCCTTCTGCCTGTTTCTCTGCTGTGACACCATGGAAAGCCTATCAAATACATTAAAAAGAAAGAAAGAAAGAAAGAAAGAAAGAAAGAAAGAAAGAAAGAAAGAAAGAAAGATGGGCCCGGCAGGATGGCTCAGTGGTCTAAAGCGCCTGCTTAGGAAAGCTTAGGCAGCTGCAGGGACCACAGTTCGATCCCTGGCACCACATGCTGCGCCAGCCCTGCCCTCAGGGCAGGCTGAGCCAGCCATAAAAACAAACAAACAAACAAACAAACAAACAAAAGTTCTGAAACAAGAAAAATAAAATAAAATTTAAAAAAAGAGAGAGAAAGAAACTCTGCTTGATTTTAGCTGGAAACTAAAACCAAGAAACAACTGCATTGAAACTAAGGAAGTTTCTTTTAAAGTTTAATTCTTTAAGGTCTGTCCTTGGGGTCTGCACAGGGCAGACTCACCTGTAAATGTAGCAAGTAACATGATATACATTAATTTGATACATCATGTCTTTGAGTAATGTAGCCTACTACTTTTAATTTCCATATTATAAATGATTTATTATTTTTTATAACATCATTCCTAGTTTGCCTAAACACATGTAACAATTCTCAAGCAGATGTAGTATGAGAACCCTGTGGCTTTCTGACATCCAGCTTTGACACTGTGGTCTCTTTCTTTTCTCAGTTTGCTGATGACCTCCTTCAAAATGTGCAAATTACTAGGACAGGTATTTGGGTGCACACCTATAATCCCAGCAGGAAGCTGAGGCAGGAGGATCACCATGAATCTGAGGTGAGCCTGGACTACACAGTGAGACTCAGTCTCCAAAAACCTAAATAAATAAATAAATAAATAAATAAATAAATAAATAAATGCTGCAATTACTTTATCTGGTCACATAATGATTTTTTATTGAGTTAGGCTATTCTAACTCAATAATGGTAACACAAGTTATAAAATTCATGAAAATCAGGTAATACTGACAATGACTCTAAACTTTAGGACCCAGAAACTTCTCCTGAGCTCATCTATGCATTTCCTCATAAAATGCTTTTAGCAGAAGAACCTGTTACCTGGGTATGGTGGTGAACACCTTTAATCCCAGTACCACAGAGGCAGAGGCGGGAGGATCATTGCAAGTTCAAGATCAGCCTGGGCTACAAAGTGTGCTCAAGTGCAGCTTGAACTGCATAGTGAGACTGCCTCAGAAAGGCAAACAATAAAATAAAATAAAATAAAAGAAATAGAATGAAGTATAGAAGAAGAAAAAAAATTAAGAAAGACCTGTTAAAGCAGTTGAGCCAGCAGCCCTCCGCCTCTATATCTGATCAGGCTCCTCATTTCCTACCAGCCCAACCTGAACTCAGTGATGTCTATTATCCTGGTTTATTTTCAGCAAGAATCGTGTTATTGGGTTCTAGTTGTTTTCCAAAGACCTATATGTCAGAGGCTTGGGCACTAGCCCTTGCACTACTAGGAGGTAGCGGAACCCTTAGGAGATGGGCCCTAGTGGGAGAGCATGTCCTTGAAGAAGATATTGGACTCCAGACCCTTCATGTCTCTCATTGCTTCTCAGTGGCCATGAAAAGAGTGACTTCTTCCACCATATGCTCCTGGCAGGATATGCTCTCTGTTACAGGTCCAAAAACAGTGGAGCCAATTGACGAAGGATTGAAATCTCCAAATCTGAGCCAAAATACAACATTTAAAAGAGTAAACAAATATAGCCTCATACTTCCCTGGGGATGGGCATCAGGGATTGATATTCTAAGTAGGTATCAATCACCTTGAAAGAGCTCGAATAAATCACTAACCCAAGCCCTAACAGGAAGAGAGCCTATCCCATATTTATGCCCATTCGCTGCATGACTTGCTTCCTCATTTGGTCCTGGATTTAATTTAATTGTACCAGAGCAATGATGCTTGTAATCTCATTGGTTAACTATAGTATTGTCCCACCTCATGCCTACCTAAGTGAATTTCCATGTTCTCTACTTTAGACCCTCCTCACTGCATGGTTTTACTCTATAGAAGTCGCTGGATAAGACAGCTTCCCAGGGACAACCCACTAGAGCCTCCCTTCTGTCCTTCTCTCAGACAGAAGTCTTCTTTCCCCCAGTAAACATATTTTACTCTTTTTTTTTTTTTTAAGAATTTTTAAAAATTTTATTTATTATTTTTATTTTTGTTTCAGAACCTTTATTTATTGACTCATTTTTATGGCTGGCTCAGCCCGCCCCGAGGGCAGGGCTGGAGCAGCATGTGGTGCCGGGGATCGAACCTCGGTCTCTGAAGCCGCCAAAGCTTCCCCAAGCAGGCGCTTTAGACCACTGAGCCATCCCGCCGGGCCCCATAACATATTTTACTCTTAACCTCTGTTTGTTCCTAAAATTAATTCTTCAGTTTTAGGTAACATGAACTTGGCTCAGGTACCTTTCAGATCGGGAGTTTCATTTTCCCCTATATCACTAGGAGGCTGAAGAAATCAGAGGCCTCCAATTTACTATCAATTGTCAACGATGATAGTGAAAACTGGAACTCCTCCAAAAATGGAAACACTTCCTCCTCCTTTCCTTTTTTGTTCTCTCCAAGCTACAAGCCTGTTAGTGACATTTATACCTTCTCTGCTGGTCCAGATCTCAGTCACTCATAGATACATCTAAAATTTTGTAGTTTGCCAGGCAGTTCTTAACTCGTATCAAGTTGACATATCACATTTAACAACTATAGCTTTGGGGCTGGCGAGATGGTTCAGTGGTCTAATGCGCCTGCTTAGGCAAGCTTAGGCAACACAGAAACCACAGTTTGATCCAAGGTACTACATGCTGTGCCAGCCTCACCCCTAGGGCAGGCTGAGCCAGTCATTAAAAAAAACAAGCAAACAAAAAAACCCCTATTTGATCTGGTGGCATCTTTCTATATGTTATGTATATGTAGTTGTATGTATGCATATTTTTATGTTGTATACTTAACTTTTCATAATTTCAGGTCTATAGTCAACTGTGATCTTAAAATATTATATGGAAAAATTCCAGAAATAAACTATTCATACTTTTTAACCTGCATCCTGCAGTAAGAAGTGTGATAAAACCTCACACATTTTGTCTCCCACAACTCTGGAGCATAAATCAGCTCAGCCTATGGCATATTCAGTCTGTATATATTACCTGCTTGGGAGTCACTTGGTAACTGTCTTGGTTATCAGGTCAGCTGTTAGTCACTAACCAGCCAACTCTGTTATAGGATCAATTGTTAGTCACTGGGGATCCAACTTGTTTATTGGTCAACTCTTGTATTATTACAGTGCTTGTGCACAAATAAGCCTTATACTTAATAGCACTAAAGTCTAAAGTGTAGTGATGTTGTCATTTCATTACAATATATTGTTATACTTTCATTAGTAGTTATGATTAGCCTCTCACTATGCTTGACATATATTAAACTTTGTCACATATTTGTATATGTAGGGAAGGAATCTTATGTAGGGGTCTACTTGGAGTCTTGGAATATAATCATGGGAGAGAAAAGACCTCTGTGTACCTGATTTTTTTTCTACCATCAAGGACATCACATTACTAACTAAAATATCTGAATTAGCTTAGGGATAAATGAGTACTTAAATAAATGAATTGTTCCAGAAATATCAGAATATCAGGATAATAGAAACTGATGCCAAATTTATATATCACCATGCCCAGTCTCAATCACCATCTCAGCACACCCTGGGGACAGGGCCAGCACAGCACACCAGAGATTCAAGCCCAGCCCCTACACTCTGCCTGACTCCAAATCTTTAAAGCTCAGTAATTTTTTTATTTTATTCTATTTTTTTTCTTGTTTCAGAACTTTTGTTTATTTATTTATTTTTATAGCCAGCTCAGCCTGCCCTGAGGGCAGGGTTGGCACAGCATGTGGTGCTGGGGATCGAACCACGGTCCCTGCAGTCGCCTAAGCTTTACCAAGCAGGCGCTTTAGACCACTGAGCCATCCTGCCAGGCCCCTGGGAAGATTATTTTCTTTTTCAAGCAATTGTAACCCAAAAGTTGTAACTTGGGGGAGACTTATAGAAAGGACTCTGGTAAGCATAAGTTTCCAAAAACTTAGAGATCAGGCTGATGGATAGAATAAGAATTTTCAGAACTAATGAAACTGATGGTTTCATGTAGCTGTTAAGGTGAGATCAAGTGGAACAAGAACTGATTATATGAGACTGGATAAAATAATTAGGGCAACTTTTGAATGATATTTTTGGAAAAGCTTGCTGTTTTATTCAAGGTTTAATTTTCTATATCAAAAGAAGGCATTTTTAAAGAAGCTGTCTGGTTTATAGCAATTTGATAATACGGACTCTTGTGAATAAAGATTAAAATGTTTTTTCTACCTGGTCCCTTCAGAATTTGAAAACTAATGAGGATTCTCATTTTTATGGCAATATTGGCATAAGTTCATAAGAATGTATTCTTATAACAGGACAAATTTTTTTTTTTTTTTTCTTGTTTCAGAACCTTTATTTGTTTATTCACTCATTTTTATGGCCGGCTCAGCCCGCCCTAAGGGCAGGGCTGGCACAGCATGTGGTGCCGGGGATCAAACCGCGGTCCCTGAAGCCACCCAAGCTTTCCCAAGCAGGCGCTTTAGACCACTGAGCCATCCCACAAGGCCCCACAGGACAAAATTTAAAACATTGGTTGTATTGACAAGATTTGGATGAGTATGCCATGTTTTCAAATACGACCAGAGAGCTCAGAAAAAGTCAGACTGACTTTGTGGAAGCCCCATATGCCAGACCTTGCCTGAGGGTTCTGTTATGGGCCAAGAAAGAATGTCACTTCCTGGTAGCCTCAGGGATCACAGAATACTTTAAAGACTTCATGAAAGGTGAATTTCATCCAGTTCTGTAGGCACTGCACCTGAAGTTTGATAGTGGTTCCTTGCCCTGTCTTCCTAGCTTCTGAAGGCTTTTATAAGTCTAACTTAAGATTTCTAATTAAAACTACCAACAAGGCAACTCTGAGGATGCCATCACTATTTTGGCTGTACTTATGTAGGTCAAAGTTTAATGGGACTGGACTTAACTTTGTGCACAAATCAGTTCTACTTAATTATTTTTGGTAGAAATAAGGATGACTTTGGAGAAAAAAATTTGTGTTTCAGAAGAAAACTAGTGTGCCACTCCTTATTGTTTCTGAAATTTTATTTTTAATAATTTTTAATTAATTAATTAATTGTTTGCTTGGTTGGTTGATTTAGGGTCCTGCTATGCAGCTCACACTCCTAGTGATCCTCCTGTCTCAGTTTCCCCAGGGCTAGGATTACAGGATTCCTAGACTGTCAAATGTGGTATCAGGGATCACACCCAGGTTCTTGTGCTTGCCAGGCAGGCACTTAGGCCATCACGCTGTCTCTCCAGCCTATTTTTTTAGTTTTTAAAGAGAAGAAGAAATACTAAAAGCCAACAGCAATACAACACAATAAAAATGATACAGAATTTTGCTAAACAGGAATTCAACAATGGTTGTTATGTATTGTTATCTTCAAAGTAGTTGCTAAGATTACCAAATATAAGCTTGCAAAAATGGTCAAAAAGTCAAATAAATAAAAAGAAAAAAATTAAGCATTAATTGCTCCTTTCAATGGGCAGGAGATATCAACAGTACAGTTAGCCAAACTATCCTGTGTATAGACATATATATATATATATATATATATATATATATATATATATATATATATATTTCCCCCCTTCACCCTATATTTAACTCCAGCTCTGTTCAGTTTTTGCAATGTTTTGCTATCAGCTATAGTCAGGACTGGATTCTGAGTTCTTCTAGGTCCCTCCAATATCTGGTTATCACTCTCCACACTAATACTTCCAATTTTCTCTTATTTTTCTGGCACTGAAATTAAACTGATTTTTCCCAAACCAAGCCAAGCTAGGTAGACAAGCTGATGAAGATAGTTTAAAAAGAAATCATTAGCACAGCTTACATATGGACAAACTTTGTGATGCTCCAACCACAAAGCAGGACCATCTGTCAGGTTGCCACTGTTCACCCTCACTCCACGTGAAAAGGCGTTAGGTCCAGCCTCTAGATAGCTTCTTGACTACCTGACATTTGCACTCTAAAGCTGAATTTATAGTTTCTAGTTGCTCCAACTATTAGTCTTCATTTTCCTCTTATTTTCATAGAAACTAAGTTTCCCCTATTAAAGTCGCATTGGATGCACCATTAGAAGATGTTCTTTGTTATCAAGTCCCCTCAGGTCTGCTTTGATCAGGAGAGGGAGCTGACAAAGATACTTTGCTTGGCCAAACTTTAGTCAGGCATTTGAACCTTCTCTTAGGCCCTCTGTCATATTTTTTTTTTTCTTGTTTCAGAACTTTTGTTTGTTTGTTTGTTTTATGGCAGGCTCAGCCTGCCCTGAGGGCAGGGCTGGCACAGCATGTGGTGCCAGGGATTGAACCGTGGTCCCTGCTGCCGCCCAAGCTTTCCTAAGCAGGTGCTTTAGACCACTGAGCCATACCGCTGGGCCCCTGTCATACTTTCTTATAAAGCTCAGTTCTAGAAAAACAACTCTGCTAAGTTGGTTTACTCATGATATCCCACCATCTGTAAGGACTGGGTCCTTTATCTAGCTCCCTGAGGTGATAGCTAAACATTCTGACTTATCTTCACCAACAGTCTTGAAAGTCAGTTTATACAGGAAGCCCTTTTGGACCTCATTGGGTTGGTATGGAGGAATACACATTTGTAATCCCAGGGAAGTGTCAGTGGAATTCCAATAGGTAATTCCAACCTACCACTTCCAGGTAATCTACAGTGAGAATAAAGACACCTAAGGTCTATTTGTCCTTGTGGGGAGCTGTGAGGGGTTCTAAGTCCAGCTAGAACAATGGCTAACAGGAACAAAGGCCTCCACCTAGGACCAAACCCATGTTGCATTAATTCATGAAGAAAGAAGAGGCTTAAGAATGAGTGATGGTGAGAATGGCTAGGAGTACTTGAGTGCTGTGAGCTGGGCCAGACAAGAAGCCTAAAATCATCCCTGTAATATTCACAAAGGTATATGAAGAAAAAATAATCTACACATCCTAAGCTGGGACAATATCTAGTGTTTTGGGGTAGGTGCTCCAGTTTGGATTGTAATTGACATGCCCTGAAATATAAAGCCTTTTTCTCCAAGCTCAATCCCAGCTAACAGTGGGGTCACTCAGCCTAGTGCACATGCACTACTTGAGAGCTGTAGGTGGGGTGTCATTGACCTGTTGTATTACTCTAAAAATGATACATCAACATTTCAGCTAGACCTATTTGCATTGCATTGCTTAAAGCCAACTGAGGGGATAAAGACAAATCTCAGCCAGCTCTGTACATCTCAATGTAAAGAAATAGGAAGAGATCATTGCTCTGCTTTCAAAGAGAGTCATTCTGGTGGTCCCCCACAAGTTTAGCCACAATTCCCTCACCCTGAGTATTTCTTCTTAGTATGTGGTTGTCTCTTCCTGCTTGTCCGTGGTGTGGAGCTGAGCCTGCTCTCTCTCCTCCTGTGAATTCCTTTGGCTCCTCTACCTATGATGATAGTCCTTAGCATTCTCTGATAAGGATAATTTCTTTAAAATGCTTACTGGCTTAGATGTAAAATGGTTCAAGATTGCTTACTATTTGCAGTGAAAGTTTTAAGTATTTTAAAATTTTGTGTTGTTGGTTTCTTAAGCAATTTGCTTCTCAGCCTTACATACAGCTTTCCTCACTGTTTCTTAGCTAGGTGTTGAATTTACACTTGGGCTTTTTCCAGCAAATTGTCTCTGGATAAATTGTTTCTGGGTAAATTAGTGTCAGTGGATAAGTTTTTCTTTAATGGCCCTTACTTAGAGGTAAAATAGTTTAAAATGGTTTACATTGTCTGAATTCGATGATGTGTGTATGTCTTAAATTTTACATTGTGGCTTTTAAAGCAATTTTGCTTCATAGTCTGAGAAGTTTTACCCACTGTTTCTCAGCAGGATGGTGAATTTGCATTTGGGCTGATTTCAGCAAATCATCTCTAAGTTTGTGGATAAACTGTATACAATATTTACTCTGTGGAGTTACCCAAGAGAAATGACACACATTCCAATTTTTGGACATTTTATGATTAAAGCCAGGGAAAGTGAAATGCAGTAGAGCCTAGGATAAAAATTATAGGTCTTGATTACCCCAGTGAATGTACCATGAAGTCAGTGAGACTGGACCCCAAGTCCCTCGGTATCTCAGGGACAGCAGGATGACCAGGAGAACAGGGACACTCTTGTTTAAAGCTTAACCTTATTTCCTCTGGACCTCCTCTGCCATTTCCTTCTGACTGGAAGGATTTTCTCAACAGAATGGCGATAGTAGCTGAATTCACTTTCTGCGTAGCTACTGCTCTGCATAATGATATTTAGTGTCTCCAAGGCTTAGAGAGACTGGCCATGAGAGGGAGAGCTGGGGTGACTTAAGACAGGCAAAGAGAATTAAGGGGTCTTCTGGAAGGTCGTTTTCCTGAGGGAGGAAGCATTGGTTGTGGCAGCAAGGCCTCTTGGGAAATGCTTCTAACTAGTATGGGCTGCTGATTGCTGGGCAGCACAGGCCATTCATTCAGCCTGGGCCCTTTCTGCCTCCTTTCTTTGCAGAGTGACCAGGAGAGAGGGCAGTGGTGTCACTGTGTTTCCCAAGGAGCAAACAGTGGAGGTTGCCTGAGGTGAAAGGTTAAACACTGGTGTCAGCAAAATGAAGGGAATGGGGGGAAGGGCACCTCCCAGCAGGGAGGTTGGGGAGAGTGGGGGGAGGTGAGAGCTGTGACATGTGGACCCAGAGTTGAGGAAAAGCAGATTGATCACAGACTCAACTTGAGACCCCATATCTGTGCATCAGGGGTTGTAGTTAGATCGTGGTCTCCTTCAGTTTCCAGGCCTGGTGCTATTCTCCATGCCAGCATCCACACAGGGCTATGGCTATGTCTGGTCATCCTGAGCTCACCTAGTCTTCATTTCCTCTAGAAATTTTGTTTGGGAATCATTCTCACTGTTGGGGTGTAGTTCCTCATATTGTCTTAATGATTGCTGGTGTTCCTATACTAAAGCTGTACTTTCTTCTTTTACTAATTTTTCTATACCCAGGGAAGGTTTGGTTTTGAAAAAAATCCTCCAGCCAATGAGACTAAAATGTGAAAAATGTAGGGAATTAAGCTGGGTTCACTGACTATGAACCCCACGGAAACAGGAGAAAGTACCAAGCACGATGCTTTTGTACTACTCTCATTACTTTTCTGAAAACATTCAAAAATAATTTTGCTGGGGCCTGGCGGGATGGCTCAGTGGTCTAAACAGCCTGCTTGGGAAGGCTTGGGAGGCTTCAGGGACCGCAGTTCAATCCCCGGCACCATATGCTGTGCCAGCCCTGCCATCAGGGTGGGCTGAGCCGGCCATAAAAATGAGTGAATAAACAAATAAAGGTTCTGAAACAAGAAAAAAAAAATTAAAAAAAAAAACCCAAAAATAATTTTGCTAGGGTTAATACATTTAGGTTATGTCTATAACTTCCTATAACTTCTCAAAGTGCATGATCATTTTCTAGGGCTGAGTTAGTGCCTAGTGTATTTGTTTAGGAAGCAAATCCGTTTTTTTTTTGTTGTTTTTTTTTTTCTCTTCTGGCCACAGGAAGTACCTCATGATGATTGATGTACTCTTCAAAACTGAAGGAGAGGCATGGAGTGCGAGAAGAAACCTGTGACCAACATGCCCATAGTCAGCATGGTACCAGGATCCCTTGATGGAAGAATCCTACCTTGTCCAACAAGTGAACAAAGTCCACTCTGTGCTGAGTGAGTGTCCATTAGGGATCGGATGCTCACAGGACATGAGCACTTCATGGGATACAACTGTTGGGCATATATGAAATTAGTTATGTGAATTTAAAAATACATTGTCATTTTATTTGTTATAGGAAATGTACTAAAAATCACTATAAAAAATATGGAAGGTAGACACCAGCATTAGCAGGCAGGAGCTGTGGGCTGACTGCCTGGTGCTGTGTTTCAAATACATCTGCCCTACCTGGAAGGGCAGCTTGTGCGCTGGGTGCTCCTGAGGCTGCGTCACCAGCACACATTGCCCTAGGGAAGCCCTGTGCTCCCAGCCCAGGGTTACTGTGACCCCTGCGCACATCCTCCTGCTGGGGTGGGGGCACGAAGCATTAGGCTATGTTATTCGTGCAGTCACCCAGACAGAGGCTTCCCCAGAGAGGGCCCACGGGTTCAAAGATAGACCTGTGCTGTCTTCACAGGAAAGGTGTCCTCGTCCTCCATAGGGAGGAGGTCACATGCCCTATTGGAAGGGAGACCCCAGTTCCTCTAAAGGACAGATGTCCCTGTTCCACAGGAAGCAGGACCCTGGTCCAGACCTGGGCTGCCTGTCGGAGTTGTGTCTACAATGAGTTCTTCAGACTGTGTCTCTCTTGCCTCTCCTTCAGGTGGAGGCCTGCAGAACCCAGGGGCCTCCTTGGGACAGGGACAGGGCAGAGTCTCTTCTTGTGGGGCAGGAGGCATCAGCTCCCTTCTGCACAGGGACAGAAAGGAGCAGGGACGGTAACTCAGTGCCTCAACTCCCTGTCCCTGTGGCCCCACCTCCCTATCCCCTCCCACTACCTCCCCAGCTGGTAATGCAGGGTGTAATCTCACTTCGAAACACAGAATTACAGAAAAGGAGGGGGAACGAGTCCAAAAAGAATAATTAATTTCTGCTTCCTCATGCAAATCCTTTGGCCAGTCAGTTAAGCGCAGGACCAATTCAGGTCCTTGTGCAAATTCCAAACTGAAGGCATTTAGAAAAGAGGAGTGAGCAGGAGGAGAGAAACTGAATGGATTTACTTTTCTAAGAACCAGCACTAACAAAGGCTCCATTTTCCATGGTTATGGGCCTGGCTAGACAGCCCCACTGACAAGCTCTGCAAACACATGTGCTGGCTTGTTGAAAAGGCTTCAGTGTTGACTGACAGATAATTGAAGTGACAAATTGTTTCATTGTAGTTGGCAGGGAGAGTGCTGTATTAGATAATTATGGGGAACAGAAGAGCTCTGGGGACTCAGGTCACAAGACAAGCCTGACCCTATTTTCTGAAAACTCTGAATGGAGTTCTTGGTCCCCTAGAAGCAGAGTGTGAGGCTGTCTCTCTTTTTGTTGTTGTTGAGATTTTTCTTCCCTTTTACTTCCCCCTCTGCCTCTGCTCCCAGCTCCGCCCCCCTTTTCCGATCTAATGATTACTGCAAAAGAATATATAGACCTCCAGAGTGGAGGGGCCGTGGTCTTACCCCTCCTCATCCCCTGCCTTTTGGGACAAGGACTTATGCATTTTATAGTAACAAATTTGTAAACTTCTTGTACAGGTGGCCTGCAAGAAGGTAGGTTGCTCCTGTGGAGAAGTTGGCTGGGGACAGTAGAATCACTCCAAACTGTTGAGGGGCTCTGGGTGCAAGCAGCTACTTGTATACAGCTTGCTAAAGTGGGGTACAGCACCATTGACACAGTCTAGTTTAGGGCCCTAAGGGAAATTTGGGGATGGAAGTTTAGATATTGGGTACAATATTTCCTTTGCCAGCTGGTAGGACATGGAGAGGCCCTGGTCTGTGGATGGTGCAGTAAGGTACAGCCTGAGAGACTTTCTGTTCAGGGTTCTTTGCTCAGAAGATAGTATGTAACACACAAATAATGATGCCTTTCTGTGTCTTCTTGGCTACTCTTCCCAATGAAAAACCTGCACAAGTTGGAAGAGGCTTCACACAAACTGCAAACTTATATGTACATATATAACATATATGTATATATAAATACAGGGGGAATGTATGTATTAACCAGGCAATTACTGAACTCCTAAACATGAGGAATTCTCTCTGCCTCAGCCAAGTAGTGGGGGCAACAGGTGTGCCCCACTTCACCTGGCACACAAGCAACCTTTGGCATTGAGTACACACAGGCCTGAGCATGGGACAGGGGAGGATCTTTCCCAGTGTTACCCAGCATGGCAGAGAGCCAGCTGAGATTTTTATTTCCCCTTTTGTCCTACTGGAGAAAGGATTGGTGGCTTTTTAAAAAGGCCACCAGGGAGATGATCAGAACAGAGGGTCCCTGACAGCTCAGGGAGGATCCCAGTGCAGCCCAGTGTAGGCAGGGAGCACGTACTCACTTGACAGGAAAGGGAAGGTTGGTCACCCTGCTCTGAGCACTGAGATATCACCCACAGACTTCTGGGGACCAGGTTGGGGCATGGCTTCAGCAAAAACCTCATGTGTTCTTTGCAGAGTTCTGATGTTCTACAGGATTCACTTTCCTTCCAAATAAATAGATTGTAGAATTAGTCAGGTCCTCCAGAGCCATTTGTTGGGCTGTAGAGATGGCTCAGCAGACTAAGTGCCTGCTCAGGCAAGTGTAGCAACTGGAGTTTGATCCCTGGCACCACATATGATGGCAGCCCAGTGCTCAGGCTCAGCTGGCTATTGAGACCAGGCGTGGTAGCACACGACTGTAATCCCTGGGCTGGGGAAGTTGAAAACAGGAGGACCATTTTGATTCTGAGCTGTGTAGTAAGACCTGGCCAGATAGCTCAGCCGATGAAAGCACCTGCTTAGGCAGATGCAGGGGGGCTGGGGTTTGATCCCCAATCTCCTGCATGCTGTGCTGGTCCCATCCCCAGGACATGCTGAGATGACAACTGTGACTGGGCATGGTGGTGTGCACCTATAATCCCAGTGCTTGGGAGGCAGAAAACAGGAGAATGGCTACGAGTCTGATCTGTGTAGTGAGACCCTGTAGACCCTGTGCTGTACTAAACAAACAAAAAAAGAGTCATTTGTTTTCAGTTGAATTTTCCCTTTGTTCCCTGCTTTGGTCTCCTTTATTTTTTTATTTTTTT
>PVJA010037775.1:0-20147 GCA_004027025.1 Myocastor coypus | reverse complement strand
CTAATCTTTCTTTTTTTTTTTTTTTTGTATCTTCCAGGGTCAAATCCCCTCAGGATTAAATTTGAGACCATAGACAGTACTTTGTAGAAATGTTGTTAGTGTCAGCCTTCGGGACGAGTCACGGCCATTGCTTGGCCATTTTGTTTTCTGTGAAAGCCTGAAAGAATGTTTTTCTCTGGGTGACTCTCCTTAGATGCACTGCAGTTCATTCATCCCTTTCCTCTGAGGTTCCATAATCTCCTTGACCAGGAAATTTGGGACACCTCTGAGTTATAGGATATGTAATAATACTTCTAGACATTACCAAAGCTAGATAACTTGAGGATTATACCCTAAGATGATATTTCATCTTAAAGAAGTTTGCCCTTAAGAAAATGTAAAAGGTATGTGAATATGATGATATCACATCAAGAGTAGGGGCATTTTCCAGAATTTTGCGTAGATATAAAGTAGACTGAAAACACAGGAGATCCTTGAACCAGAGGCTGTAATGCTGATTACAGTTGCTACTGTTCGCTGAAGTTGCCAAGTTCTGCACAGCTCATTGTTAGTCTTCATCTCCATTCTTCAAATCTGGTAACTGCTCTCCTGGACTCAGGACAACACTGGGCCCCAAGATATGAAGTGCTTTGTGTAGGGTCCTACTAGTATGAGGGATGGACCTGAGTTCATCTGCCTCCACCGTGACCTTAGTGAGAAGCCTGCAGGAGACAGGAGAGTCAAAATTTAACTTCTCCTTTTCTGCCCATTGTGTTTCATGACTGGTGGACTGGCAGCTGGTGGGCAACTTGTAATACACAGAAGAGCAGAGTCAGTGTGGTCCTGGAAGTGGAAGCCCCACCTGAGGACTGTTGCCAGAAAAATAGAAGGAGAATCGGGGAAAAAGAAGGGGTACTGCTAGGGAGCTGTTGTTCTCCTCAGGAGCTTGTTGTGCTAGCTTTCCTGACATCAAGCCAGCTGTTATCATTAGAGGAGCTTGAGACCTTGTTTTCACTGAAAATGGCTATGGTTCACTTTGGAGAAGCTCTTGTCCTTGGTTTGAGCATCATTTCTTGGCTCTAGGGAGGGAAGACTGTGCACTGGGGAGTCTCTTGTAGCAGCATGTCTCACTGGCTTTCCTGATATGAACTCTGCTGTTCTCATTATAGGATGAGCTCAGGACCACTGAGAATGGCTGTGGTACTTTTCAGACAAGCTCTGGTCTTTTTTTTTTTTTTTTTTTTTAAGAATTTTAAATTTTATTGATTTATTTTTTCTTGTTTCAGAACCTTTATTTGCTTATTCACTCATTTTTATGGCCGGCTCAGCCCATCCCAAGGGCAGGGCTGGCGCAGCATGTGGTGCTGGGGATCAAACCGCGGTCCCTGAAGCCACCCAAGCTTTCCCAAGCAGGTGCTTTAAACCACTGAGCAATCCCGCCGGGCCCCATGGTCTTTACTTTCTTTGAGTGTCACTTCCTGGCCCCAGTACAGATCCATCAGCCTGCTGGCACAGTTTCTTCATTTACTCACAGACTTTTTACCTTTCATCAATGACTTTCTCAGAATAGGTCTATGAAACAGTCTTGTAGGTGACATTGGAGGTAGTAGACCTCCCACTGGAATCATGGGGGCACTGTTAGGCACTATAGGGCTTCATGTAGACTCAATTAGAACATTTTTATGGTATGCAGGGCCTCAGCTATATTTTGGTGTCCTTAGTGTATGGACAGGTTTCCTGCGTTATCATTGTATATGCCTTTTGGGGTGACTATTAAAAAATAATCCTACAGATTATGTGTCCTGTGTTGTCTGTCTTGCAAACCTTGACTATAGCAATGACTTTTAAGTAATCTTTCTCTTCGGTTTTAAATTTGTATTTATATTTGAAAAAAGACAGTTCTTCCCATAGAACTTTAAAATAATAGAGTTTGTAAGTTTGATGCAGATTTAAATTTGAGCTGTGCTACTGCCTCTGAAGTGTCTGGTAGATTCAATAATGTCCTCCCATAAGTAGAGAAAGGATGGTAACAGTCAGAATCTCATGAAGATGTTGTGGAGATTAACTAAGATAAACTGTGTAGCTCATAGCAAATCCTTTATAAATGAGGGTTATTACTTCTGTTGATATATTTGGATTCCATTGTCTTTGTTTAGGATTAAAGATTAAGCTTTTAAAACTATTGAATAAACATGTATAAGATATTAGGATATGATTATCTAGGTACCTGTAACTTCAGGTATTATCACAAAGAAACAATTTATTCTATTGCACTGTTGAATGAATGAAAATATGTTTGACTTCATGTTAAGAAATGAAATGTTCTTGTTTGAATTTATGTCTTTCAGATACTGCTATTGTCAAATGCAGTATGTCAGATCTATGATGCAAGTAAATCTTTGGGTCCTTATCAACCTACCTTGTGGGGGCCTGCTGGTTGAAGCATGTAGAAGGATGTAAATATTTTAAGGAAACATTTTAGCACAGAAAAAAATGTAGGAAAATTTTTTTAAAAAATGTAAGGGAGCTATATACCATGCTGAGTTCTCTAAATGTAAATGTATTTATTTATTATTTTTAGGAAGTCTACAGGGTGTCCAGGGTCTCACTGCTAGACCAAGACTCCTGGTGGTTCGCCTGTTTACAGCCTTCCAAGAGCTGAGATTACAGGCACCACACCCAGTCTCAATTGTTCAGGGCAGGTTCAGCACCACAGGCCCAGGGATCTGAATACCTGGCCTGTGCATTTGCTGGTAGGTGCCTTAACCGACTAAGCTATGTGTCTGGCTCTTATTTATTTATTTATTTATTTATTTATTTTAAATGTGTAATTAAAAAAAATCACAGTAGTCTTATGTTCTGAGCATTTAGAAGTTTTCTTTTCTTTTTTTTTTTTTTTTGTCTTTTTGAGACAGGGTCTCGCTATGCAGTTGAGGCTGGTCCTGAGCTCACTTTTGTAGCCCAGGCTGGTCTCGAACTCTCACCAATCCTCCTGCCTCAGCCTCCCGAGTGCTGGGATTAAAGGCGTGAGCCACCACGCCCGGCTTAGAAGTTTTCTTTATAGACAAGAACAGAAGATTTGAGGGTGGCTAAGTGCCTTGCTTTGCATCACCCAAATCAATGTGCAGCCAGACACCCATCCTCAGACTCAGTCCCAGCTCACATCCTTGCATTTTCCTTATTGCTCCATTAAGCCATTTCCATTTTTAAAAGTAACTACCCACAAGACTAGTTTGAAATAGAAAAGATACAGAAACCTGCTTCAACTAGGCTCATGGGAGTGAGCAGAGGGTACCCTCTGACAACAAAACTTTCTAAATTTGTAATATAGAAAACCTTCTCTTCATATATATGCTTTCTACAGGATTGCTCACATAAAGGAATGGTCTTATTAAATTAAAAATTGCTAAGTGACAGGACATTAACAAAGAACATAGTAAATTATTTTCTTCTTTTGCATTGTGTGGCTCCAAAGGCACCTGGAGTGATTTTGCTATTATTTTAAGTAGGCTTGCGTATTGCTTATGGTAAGTCATATATTATCTCTCTCTAGTTTGAATAAATGACATCTTTCTTCTTTTTGTCTAACTAGAGGGGTAATAGATAGCTTACTACTACACATTCCACACATGCTGCCGTCTTATTGATTCCTTCTGGGGGAACTTGCTGACTTCAGTAGGTGATATGAGAATAAAAGAATGCAGTTGTTCATGTTTCTCAGGGGCAGAGAGGTATATGTCTTCTTTATCCTGTGGCCATATGGACCCTGAAGCATTTTTCATAATGCATATGGTTTCTCTATTTGAGTCATTCTGTTATCTTCAAATCCCTTGTAGTGCTGCTCCGGTGAGGCCACAATTTGCTGCCTCAGCAGGTTAACTGTAGGACGAAACTTTTTGGTGCAGCTGTATGAGGCCACTCCAGGCTTTCTTCTTAGTGGTTAGTATAAAAAAAGTTATTTTGTTTTTTAAAAATCAGAACAAAAAATATGCCATAAGTATCTAGATCTTAGAATACAAGACTACCTTGACATGTGAAACTTAAGCAACAGACACACATTTTTGTCTGAATTTTAGAAAAATGACTAGCTTTAGGTACCTCAAGTCATGGGTGGAAGAAAGCAGTGGACATCAAGTTAGAAGTGCTAGTTTCCAGGCCGTGTTCTTCAGTTTGATAACTCTTTTGATTCTTCATGTAGAAAATAGTAAGAATGGCATTTACCTTCTTAGATCACAGGATTCTTGTATTACTAAGATGAAGAAATGTGGAAACTCCTTCATAAGTACCAATTCTATGGAAATAGAAATTCTTCATATTTTTGTGAGAAAAATATCCCTTTGATTTTAGACATGTAAAAAGCACAGAAACGATAATATTCCTGATTAATAAAATGAGTTTATCCAACATATTGAATATGTAGAGAGACTTAACTATCTGCAAAAATTCCTTGACTTCAAGGTTTTCGGTACCAGGCCTTTTGATACATCCTGCAGCAGTCAGAAATCTAGCCAGGAAGAACCTCACACCTTTACTTAGACTGGGCAAGTTCAACTCTTTTTTTGCGTATCAATAACATGGCATGAAAAATTTGAGCACCCTCGTATGATAACTAAAAACTAAAAATGCATGCATATTCTATTTCTTTGAAAATTATAAATCTAGTGCAGCAGTAGACTGAGTTCTGCACATGACTTTAAAAGAATAACAAAACATAGCGCTGAGCTCAGAATGCTAAAGTGATGTTTGAACATTACTCGTATGAGACAAATTGAAATTGGTGGGATAAAAACAACTTGGAGATTTGGTCTAAGTAGTGTGTCAACAAGAATGGTAAAGAAAAAGTGTATGCTCCTTAGCTAGAACTGAGGACAGGCCAAAACAGCTACAGAAAACAAAAAGGATGTGGTGTTGGTTGTGTTGCAGTTTTAAATGGCCCTAGTGTTGCTCCCCTGGGAATTAAAGCTGAAGTGTTTCACTGTAATTGCTTGAGAGAAAGGTGTGAAAGTTATAAGGAAGAGTGTGAATGTGTCAGCTATTTCAGTTTCCTAATGCTGCTGTAACAAATTAGCATACCGTTCACTGCTTAAAAGAATGCAAGTTCCGTGCTATCTCTTTGGAGTTCTGAAGTCTGAGTTGGACAGACACAGCTCCGTGGTCTCTAGGCGAGGATCCACTTCTTGTAGACCAATAGAAATCAGCAGAACAATTCCCAAAGCCATCTTGCACACATACATAAATGTCTCTCCCCCACATCCTGTTACTCAGTCCAGTTTTTCCTTCCTTTTCAACAGATTCTTCCTTTTCACGGTATCTTTTGTACCTTTCGGATCTTATTTACTCCTTCAGGTTCTTACACTCATAAAACAATACAATGCTGTCATATGCAGGTATCATTTATTTTAGTTATAAATATGCAGGGTCTCTAGCTGCATCCATTTATGTATAAAAAATTCAAATTTATCTTTTTTAATATCTGAGCAATGCTACATTTTGTAAAAATACCTCATGATTTTATCCATTCTTCAGTTGATCTCCATTTTGACTGGTTCCAAGATTTACATTCAATAAATTGTGCTACTATAAACATGGGTGCATACATATCTCTGTGGTATAATGTTTTCAGGTCATTGGGGAAACATGCCCAGAAAGGGAATTGCTAGGTTGAATGGAACCTCCATCCAATGCCAGGTTTCTGAGGAATCTCCACACTGATCTCCACCGTGGCTGTGCCAATCTCATGCCCACCAAAAGTGGAGAGCAGTTCTTCTTTCCCCAATCCATTCCAGTGTTTGTTATTTGTTCACTTCTTGATGATATCCATTTATTTCTGGGGTGAGACAGAATTTCAGTGTTATTTTAATTTGCATTTCTACAAATTAAATAAGTGATGATGTTTAACATTTTTTTCATATGTCTAGATCAACCCAACTCGTAGCATTAGAAGAAAAACATGCTATATAAGGCTTACATAAAACTTGCAAATAGGAATCTTAAAGTTTGCTAACACAAAGATTAATTCTGTTTTATGTTAATAGTATGGTTCTACTTATTAAATTCCATGTGCTCATTAGCCTCCAAAAATTCTACTGAAATTATCTTATAGATAAGTGGACATTCATGATACAGTCTGACTTATCTTTGCTCACATGGTTTAACAGTGAGTTTATCTGATTGGTAAGACAAGAGTAAACTATTTTTAGTTTTTGTTTTTATTTATTTATTTATTTTTTAGTTTTTGTTTTTAAACATCCAGGTTTTCATCCAATGAAGACAGTGTTTCTCATTTTTCTGTATTTCAGACAGGGTCTATAGGGCCTAGAGGGTCTCATTACGTAGATCAGACTTCTAGTGACCCTACTGTTTTCAGTCTCCCAAGTGCTGGGATTACAGGTGCGTGCTACTATGCCCCTTTTCAATTGCTCTCTCGGCGTGCCCTGTGGCAGGGCTGGCACGTGAAGATAGACCTTATCTCAAAATCTTCCTGCTTCTTTTCATAAATACTTGGCCATTGTTTTCTATGCACAATAACTCAGTTTTCCTTAGCGAAATGTTACATATATAGGACTATATATATATATATATATATATATATATATATATATATATATATATATATGTAGTGGTCATAGGGCTTTTTCAGGGGTAGCTGAATCTAGAGTGTGTGATGCTGAGATTAAGAATGCGTAGTTAATCAGTTCACTGATCAGTGCGGTGTTCTGGCTGGGATTAAGGCTCTGAGCGCTGCGCCACCTGCTGTGGGGGGCCCACATGCTACATAAGGTACAGAAAGCCTTGCCTCCCCCCGTCTTGCCGCACCTGCCGCCCTCCGCTGCCCCACGCTCCCGCCCCGCTGTAAAGCCGCTGACTACAGACTGAAACTTTTTTTTTTTTAAACTTTTGAAAACTGTACGCTAAGTAAACATTCCCTCTTTAACTTTGAGTATCAGATATTTTGTCTCAGTCATAAAAAATGATAACTAAGGCACTTATGAATGTCAACTATCCTCACCATTTGTTTTTGTGAGTCATCAAAAGCAACTGCTAGTCTGTTGCTCAGATTAACAGGTATAGTTATGTAAGACTGAGCATACGACTGAATATCACTACTTACTTTTAAGAAACTTCAGACTTTTGTTATTATCTCTCTCTCTTTTAGTAGATAATATATCAACCATTGTTAATCAGCTACTCTTGTTTTGAAAATCTGTAACATATATATTATGCATTACCCTGTTTCTGTCTTTGTTTCTGATTCTGTTCTTGCTTTCGTTTTTACTCTTCAAAATTATATTTAAAAAGCAATCACTAGAATAAATAAATACATATAAATAGGAAAATGTTTTTAAAAGTTAATGGTAAGATGGTCACAGTAAAAGGAGTTTGCCATTATTCTTCTTGTCTTGTGCCTAATCAGTAATAACTGTGGTTTTATCATTAGCTTGTTTAGTAGCTTCACACTTTAACTTGGAATTTCCTTAGATTAGCTCTTCCTCCTCCTTCTGCCTAATATGATTCTTACTCCATAGAAGATCTTTTATATAGCCTTCCTATAGACCATTACTCAAAATCATAAACTGAGTGGAGAAAACTATTCCATTTTTGGTAGGAAAAATCTAGAAATGCGTTAAATTGTATATGAAACATACCATTTTTTTGCATTCTATATAAGATGAGAACATTTTTAGTCAATAATTTTTAATGAAATTAAGGCTCTGGATAGATTTAAAATATTTTCAAGAAAAAATTTAATGGGATTATGGCTAAAATGTTTCTTAGGACACAGGTAAAAAAGTTATGCTTTTGAAAATAAAGGTGAATGTTCACAGTATTAAGTATGAACAAATCATACGATGATGTAAAAATAATATAGTTCTAGCCCTGTGGATACAGAGGGGTAGAATAGATAGTGTTGAAACAGAATATGTATCATTTTCAAATTAGTATAGCAACACTGGATAATTTACAAGGCAGTGTAACAGCTTGCTAATCATACATAGGACAAATATATTTGTCCCTATCTCTTACTATAAAAAAATATGGATTACCATATTTTGAAAACTGAAATATGTGTGCCACGATCCTTCTCATTAAGTTTTGTACTGATGTTCACTTCAAACACTTTTCTGGCTGCACAGAAGGACTAGCCCACTAGGTCTACACTGTTTTGAAGCTGACACTACATGCACCCTTTTTGTCAGGTGTACTTAACCGCAGATGGGTAAATAAGTCCTGGAAGTCTTACAAAACTGGCGAGTTCTCCAGAACTTGTTATTTTTTTTGAAACCGGGAACATGAGATTCCAAATGAGACTGAAAGTTGAAGACTCATCTCAATGGAATCTGTAGTTTTAGACTTATGAAGCTTATTTAAATGCAACTTGCTTTCCCCAGAACTGTGCCGAAACTTGCCATGGCAAGAATTTTGTGTCACCACAGACAGCTTAGTGAACACATCTGCTTAGTTTACAGCTATGATCAGTTCTGTCAGCGGAGAAGAGAATTAAGGTAAGACTACTAGGCCATCCTTGTGCTAATAAATCAAAACAATCATTTTAAAGGCTACATTTTAAAACATAAGATATAAATAAGATGCTGCTTATTTTAACATATTTATGGGAAGGAATAGTACCAGGAAATAGTGTTTAAAAGTATAATACTACTGAAATTATAGCAATCTAATCCTAGAAAGTTTAATAGTACAAAGAATTTTATAAAGAACCTATCTTTGGAGAAAGGTGATATGTCACAGGTGAACAGAAGTTGTGATAAAGAAGTTGCATTTAAGATTCATAGTACATTTGTTAGTTTAACAAAGTGTGAAAGTTTTGCTAGGCATTAATACCTAGTGTAAAGACCCTTTCTAGTAACTGTTATTCCAATTGCTGGGACCAGTATTTACTTTTGAAAGGCAAGCTTTGTATTCTCAGGCATGTTGAGATTGTCATATAGATGAATAAGTGAATAAGTTATCGAACCTTCATGGGGCTCTAATTTCTATTGATAGGAGTGTGGACAAGATTACTATTCTGCTCACCTCTAAATTTGTATGTATAATCATAGTGATCCTAAAGGACTTGAAGAATGTTGTGTGGATTACCTTTACTCTTTCTAAGCAAATAGAAGAAAGTAAAGACAGATTTAGAAGTCTTCTGAGGACATTTATGATACATGATTCATTTAACAGTACATATTCCTTGGATTCCTACTGCAAAATGGAAAATTCTAAGGCACACCTTTTATTTTTTAATTTTTTATTTTTGTAATTATTATAAAAGTGTTCACATTTTAATTAGAAAGCTAATAAATGTCATCAAGGCTTAACTACTGACAGTCATTTAAAAATAAAGAAAGAAAGAAAAATGTCACATAAAAGTCAGTGATTGCATCGCCATGAAATTAAATGTAGTAGCCTCAACGAGGACGTCCAGCAAGCACTAAGGTGTGTGAGCTTAGTTAGTGAAAATCTCAGATGCAAAAGGAAATATTTTGGCATCATGTGAGATGTTAAGGCACACCTTTTAATAGCACATTTTAACTTTTCTGAAATTTTGGTTAGTTACATGTACAATGGTAAACCATAATTCAATCTTTAACAGCCTTTTTTCTTTGTAGTTCATAAAGTAATGGTTTGATTTTTTTCTGTGGAGCCTTAGATTTGATAAAATTCATAATACATCAGCTAATGTACTGTGTGCTGAGACTAACTGGTCCCTGTTCTTATGAAGCTTCTGTTTTAAACACAGAATCACATGAAGAAGCTCTAACTTATGCATTAGGCTTAAACTTGCTATGCGAAAGCATCGCTACAGTGTGCCTTCATCTTGCTCCACCTCATGTCACGCCCGCCCCTCTTCCTTTCTGTACAGGGTATTTCTTCACATTATGAAAGACCACCTTGCTAAATTATAGACGCTTTAAGACAAAAACAATTAAGTACATTGTTTCTGATAGAGTTCTCAATTCTAGTGAAGCATGCGCATAGCCTGGGTGAAGGGAAAATTGTGAGTGCAGTGCTTTACTTTAACAAAAATAAATTGCCTTTTTTTTTTTTTTGTAGTACTACACATTGAGCACCAAAGTCTTGCATCCAGCTATGTTAGCAGCTGCCTAACTCTCATATTTTTAATTTTGGATAAATTTTGAAACAAGGTTTCAGTAATTTGTCCAGGCTAGCCTTGAAACTAGGATCCTCCTACCTTAGGCTTCTGAGATCAGAGGTGTTCATCACCACAGTGAGCTTGCTAGTTGTTACCGCCCTGCTTTTGCTATAAATTTGTGGTTCATTTCATGGACTGGCTTAGTCTTTGTCTGACTTCTAAATTAAAAATGTCTCAGTTTTTAGCTATCACTCTATAATATTTTCTAATCAAAATTATAATTCTGGCTTTAGAATTTCTCCATATAAATTCATAAATTGGAATCTGTTGTGTTGCATCATGAGGTTAGAGATTAAATTATGCCTATGTCTTCTTAGTGAATCACAACTATACCAAGAACAGTGCTAGTGTGAGCCCCCCTTCCTGGAAGAATCAAAGTGATTTGTTTTTGCTGTTGCAAAGGCTAAAAGCAGAATGGATGGAAAAGATAGACAGGAAGTAGAGGAAGAAAAGGATAAAGAGGAAGGTGTCAGGGTAGTGAAGCAATAAGCTTAGTCATGGAAGTGGCTAAGAAAATGAAGTGGTTCCCAGGATACATTAGCCAAGGTGGGGTTCGCAGCACGGAGTGCAGCCCCGGGTGCACATACTTAGTTTTGGCTTACTTTACAGAAAACAGATAGGAAATTCAGCAGTAATGTTTTTTTTTTTTTGGATTTTAAACTCATGACCTTACTTGTTCCTCAGAGCTATCTCCCAGCCTGAGTAAAAAATTATTTTGTGTTCATTTTATTCATTTTCACCTATCTACACACTTATTTTCAATAATGGTTTAATAATAATTTTAAATAATAGTTTAACTCTAGATGTATGTCTATTTTTACTTTTATTGCTAACTTTCACATTAAAAATGTTTCTGTAATTTAATTGCAAAGTGTTTCTAATTATGAAACTAATGGATCCATCATTCATTCATTCATTCATTTCCTCATTCATTCATTCATTCTTTCTAGGTATATTTGCATAACCAAATATATACTTCAATTTGGCACCAGTAGTGAATAAAACAGGTGGAAATTGCATAAGGTTTTATTAAGTGTAAAACTAGTTTATTTAACCATTCTCAAATTGCTAAGCATGTAGATTGTTTCCAGCTTTTCTCAAAGGGGCTATTTAACATCTAGATCCTTACCATTATTTGTATCATTTCCTTAGGATAAACAACCCAAAATAGAAATAGAATTGCTTTCAAAAGATCCTTCTTTGTTTTCTTTCTTTCTTTCTTTCTTCTTTTTCTTGTCTACATTGTAGAAGTGGGGCTTTATGAGGAAGAAAGAGCACTTCTGATTTACTGTTGAATATTTTAGTGTTTTCACATCAAAATGATTATTTGTTGACATAGAATGATAAACATATGCCATATCAGACACTAGGTGCTTAAGATACAAGTACAGAGATATTCACAATGATGTGTGTATCTCTGTAAATAGTTCATTTGAATTATTTGAACCATCTTAACTAATTAAGAAGACAACTTCAGGCTTTAAAAAGAAACTAAAGGACCTGAGTCTTCCACTTATTTAACTAATAAATTAAACTTATCAAATGTAAGCGTAACATAATTTTTAGAACATTTGTTTTCTCTGTCCTGCGACATTACAGAACATGAAAAAGTATTCTTCCTTAAAGAAGACTGAATTTTGAAGAAACTCTGGAAAACTATCTTCTAAAATGAGTACTACAAGTTATAATATGATCCAGGGGCTGGGGAGATAGCTCTGTGGCACAAGTGCCTGCCTGGCAACTGCAAGGTAGTGAGTTTGGTTCTCGGTCCCGCAAAAAAAAAAAAAAAAAAAAAAAAAAAAACAGTCAGGTTATAATATGATCCAAAAGGTCCTTTGCTTTTTGAAATACTATGATAAAATGACAATTTATGTTTCCCTTGTGGTATGTAGGGATTTAGGGCCATTATTTATACCCTTCACCTGCTCACTGGTGAAAGATTTAAATCTTTATAAACATGTACATGTATGTGAACAGGAGACATTTCTCATGGCTACTTTTGATGTGTCTCTTTCTGATAAAAGCATCTCCAGATCTTTATGGATGTTCTTTCTAGCCATTCCCATGAGGTACATGCATGAGTGTTTAGTTACCACTTTTAACAGACTACCAAAAATGAATAAAATACCAGAACCTTTAAATTCACTGGTAAGGACTTTTTTAAAAAATGTCAGTAATTGCAAAGAAAATTTAAAACCAAGAAGAAAATACAAAAGTTCATAAAGATCAAAATGGTACTACCACGTATTTTATAGTACTTCCCTATTAACATGGTAAATTGATCACTTTCATCCTTTGATAAAGATAGAAAAAAGTATTAAGTGCTTCCAAATATAACTTTAATTTCAGTAATATTGTCCCCAAACCAAGATTTACTGGGGAAGGCATTTCTGAAATACTATTTAGAGAAAGTAAAAGCAAATTAAATGCAGAGAAAGCCTCCTTAAATAGAACACGTGAAATAGTAGCAGAGACAGACTACATAAGAAAACAGCTTTGAAGCTGTTTAGAAGGAACCAGCAATATCTCAACAAAACCCAAGAAAACCATGTGCAACGGCACACTGAAAAGATCATGCACCAAGATCAGGTGGGATTTACTGTGGGGACTGAAGGCAACCTCCAAAGATACAAATCAGGAATTGTGCACTGCAACCAAGGAGTTGCCAAGAGCCATGTGATCATCTCAGTAGATGAAGAAACAATATTTGAAGAAACTCCATATCTATTAAGAGAAAATTTCCCAACAAAGCAGTAATACAAAGAATGTACTTCAATGGAATAAAGACTGTAAAAACGGAACATCCACCCTGAACATCATGCTAAATGCTAAAAGGTTGAAACATTTTCTCTGCAATGAGGAACAATGCAAATATGCCTATTCCTACCAGTTCTATTCAATATATATTATATTACTGGAAGTCCTAACTAGAGTAATTAGGCAAAAACCCTTTGTTTTTTAAAATTACCTATGTTTGCACATGTGATCTTATTAAAAAGTAAATCTAATATATGAATTCAGTAAATTTGCAGCATACAACAATAATATACAAAGATCAGTAGGTTTTTGACACAATAATGACTATCTCAAACAGAAATCTACGAAGAGATCCGTAATATGACAGAGGTACTTAGAATGCAACTACTCCCCCATAAACAAGGTTCAAAGCAGTGGGTACACAGTTGTATTTTGAGCTGAGTGACCATGGAGGAACACTAGAATTCCACAGTAAAAAATGAAGACATTGTAAAGATCTGAAACCTGTGAAAGCAGCACAGAAAGACAAACAAAGTACTGGGTATCACATCACTTGCTGACCGTCTCTGTAAGTGGGAGAAGAAAAGTCTCCCTTCCTCAGTGGCGAAGATAAACAGAAATCCCATCAAACTTTTCTGTAGATACTGAGGATCCTCTGCTTTGGAAAAGTTTCATGGCCCTGTGCACAGCCAAGTAGATAAGAGACCTGGAATCTGCATAGTAGTCTGGTTTTGAAAAAGGAATTTACTTCGTCTCCCAGAAAACCTCTAGAGTGCTTTAGCTGGGTGCTATCTTGAGAAGGGACCTATTTTCTGAATTTAGACTGCCTGCACACTTGCACGTTCCCACCTCAGGGGCTCCAAAGACATTCCACTGCTGTGACAATTCATTTCAGAAATGTCCCCTGAAAGCTTTTTTATTGAAGACTTGTTCCCTAAAGAAGCAATGTTCAGTGGTAGGACCTTCAGAGATTGATTAGATCTTGAGAGCTTTAATCTCATTGATGGGCTAACCCTTTGATGGATGAATAATTCATTATTGGTAAACAGTGGAATTCAAGAGTCAGGGAATTGTTGGAAGAAGTAGATCCTTGGGGTTTCCCACTGAAATCTGTATTGCTTCTGGCTCATTCCTCTCTCTGTTGTAGTCAGCAAGAAATAAACTGGCCTCTTCCACGTGCTCCTGTGCACCTTGAGTTTTCCTTTGTGGGTTGGTTAAGATTCTCTAGACTCTGTCTGTCTGTCTGTCTGTCTGTCTGTCTGTCTGTCTGTCCATCTATCGTTTGTCTGTCTGTCTATTGCATAACATATGTGGGATATAAATATACAGCAAGATGTGAATTATCAAGGAGATTTTTAGAGAGCCTTCCAAGATCAGAGACAGAAAAGTCCACAGTGACCATTTGAAGACTGAGGATCTAGAGACTCCTATAGCTAGCTGCTCAATCTAATATCACAAAGCAGCACAACAAGAGGACTGTAATACAGCACCAGCTCAGTACTAAAGGCCTAGAAGCTCTCCAGATAATCACTAGTATGATTGAGAACTGGAAGGTTGGAGAAGTTGAAACTTGATGTTCACAGGTGATGACAGTGAAGACCTTGTATATTCAAGCAGAATGAAGCTTCAAAAGAATGCAGCAAAATTTGTCTTTTTTCCTTTTTTCTCCTTTAATATATTCTGACCCGGCCATAAATTCATTGGAAGATGCCACCAACAATTAGAGTTCTTCCTCCCTCAGGTTTTCAGCCAATAATCTTTGAAAACACCCCACAGACACAACCAGAACTATGTTTTACTGGTCTTCTAGGTATTTCTCAATTAAGTCAAATTGACATATCATGATTAATGGTCCCAATAGACATACAGCAAACCATGGGCTCAGTCCTCTGAAACTGCAAGCTAAAACAAATCTTTTCTACTTTAAGTTAATTTCCATGATATTATGACTCCATGTTGGAAAACTAACGTGAGTGTACTAGACCTGCAGTGGGTACACTCCAGGGACACACATCTCCTCTCTCTCATAGCTAGAAGGCTCTGTGGTCCAGCTCAGAAGTGCAGATCCCAACAGAAGCAGCAAAGATGAGTGACAAGATTTTCTACTTTATACCTAAGTAAGCCTCACTCTCATTCTTTTTTTTTTTTTTTTTTTTTTGAGGTGGGACTGGGGTTCAAACTCACGACCTTGCACTTGCCAGGCAGGCACTTATGCCACGGAGCTATCTCCCCAGCCCCTTCTCACTCTCATTCTTAATATCTGCCTTTGTCATTTACTTGCCATGGCGACAAAATATCTGGGACCCATAATTTAAAGGAAAAATACTGTAGCATTGACAGGCTACAATTTTGTATATGGTTAGATCTATAAACTTCTGTGTAAAATTGTGTAACTGCTTTTATCACATTCTATAGAGATTTATTAGAATATCAATGATTGATTGATAATACCAATTCCAAGTTAGGTCTGAGATGTTTGATACTCAGAAAGACAGTGATGTTAAACTCAAGTATCTATGCTATAGAGTAATAGTATCTCTAAGCTTTTCTTCTTGAGGGTTAAGAATATAAGTTTGCAGACCAAAAAATGGATAAAAAGAAGGTCAATAAGGATAACCAACACTTTGGCCCTAGCCCTTCAAGGTCAGTGAGGACTCAAGACATAAGAGAATCTGTGCTACTCAGCGGGTTCCAAAATTTTCTGTTCAAGAAGAATATGGGGCTACAGAGGAAATGAATTGAAATATGTAGTGTACCTAAGGAGAGTCACCTAGAGAGAAAACTTTCTCTGGGGTTTTGACAGGGAGCAAACTGGTCAAGCAATGGTCATGAATCATTCAGATGGCTGACACTGACAACAGTTCTACAAAGCACTGTACATGGTTTCAAAGTAAACCCTAAGGAAATTTGACTGACCTTGGGAGGTACAAAAGTTCCATGATTTGTTATACAGGCCTTGTTTTATCTTGTCCTTAACCACCCAGCAGAAAGAGTTTAGCCATGAGACATAAAACGTAAAGCTAGATTAGCATGCTGTGCTGTAAAAGGCTTAAATCAACAGCTTTCATCATTGTCAGTTTTGCCAATAGCCCACTGAGAATATGGAACCTTGGATTATGTATACAACTGCTTTCTCTTAGTTCAATGAGAAGAAATTTTTTGTACCAATAATGATTTGAAATATCACTTCTACACCCTATGCTCTGTATAACAACTAGGAAGACACAATATGCATTGTATGAATTCTGGAAATGTACTAATAACATGTTTTGAAACTGTCACATTGTTATTTCTTATTAAATACAACAAAAATAAAAAATTGTTATGCTGAGGCAATTCATGACAGTGATGGAAAGCTAACTAATATAAGGTCTTGCAACCTAACAGGTACTATGTCTCTCCAACTCTGCGACTTCTGTTTTGTCTGTCTCACTGTTCACAGTTAGAATTTTTGCAGGCACATTACACTATGGTAACAGGCTGGACTTCAGATTCATATAACAAACCAATCCCCCAATGTACTGCTTTAAGAGAAAGACACTTACTATGTAGGCTAGCCAAAGAAAGTGGTAGAAATAGCCATTTTACTGGGTGTAAAATTCTTTTACCCTAAGAACACAAGAAATGTAAAGAAATAAGGCAATATGACAGTTCCTAAAACTCTTAGGTCTCAGGGATCAGCTAGTGGATTTGAGAGACACTGAAGTGCATGAAATGACTGCTGTAGAATTCTTATGAATGATTGTTAAAAAAAATCTCAATGAGATCCAAGAGTATGCAAATTGTTACAGCTTATATTCAGCTGTCTCCCAAAGTCTCATGCACTTACAGGAGAGGCTTTGGGATTCAGCTGTCTCCCAAAGTCTCATGCACTTACAGGAGAGGCTTTGGGAATGGCCAGATCATGGATGTATGATTCTAGATCACTGGCTTGGTTTAGCGTAGGTCAGAGTATGGTGATGGATTTACCGAAGAGAGACATCCATCCTGTGTGCAGCACCAGGCCTTGTAGCCTGGGAAGGAGAAGAAGAAAGGCTTGCTGCTCCTTGCCTGATGTTTTGTGAGCTGTTTCTTTGCTGCTACGCTTCTCTGCCTTCAAAGCATATAGCAATGCACTGAAACCGAGAGCTAAAAAAACCTTTTCCTCATTTACAATGTAGGCGTTGGGTAATTTGTCCCAGCAATGAGAAAGTAGTTAAGACAGTGACAAACAAATACAAAGGAAAGACAATTCGATGTGAATTCAAACTTCAGCAGAGAAATTTTGAGAAAGAACTAATCAGAAATTAGAAATAAGAGTTCTATAAATCATTCAGAAAACAGTTGAAAGAGCCTATGGTAGTTAATCAAACAGAAGAACAATAGAATGTAGACAACATTAAGATATTTCGGGCATTTAAAAATTAGGTAGTCTTCTGTTTGGCAGAGTCAAAGGTAAAGTTTTAAAACTAAGGAACAGGGAATACTTATTCAACGAAACCATGACTAAAGGCTTTCTCTGTCTTTTTCTTTCTTTCTTTCTTTCTTTCTTTCTTTCTTTCTTTCTTTCTTTCTTTCTTTCTTTCTTTCTTTCCTTCCTTCCTTCCTTCCTTCCTTCCTTCCTTTCGTTCTTTTTGTAATTTAGGGAAAGGTGTACAGGATGTTCAGGGTGTCACTACTAGGTCAGACTCATAGTGATCCGTCTGTTTACAGCCTCCCAAGAGCTGGGATTTCAGGCCCACGCCACTACACCCAGTCTCAATTGCCATCTCAGTGTTCCCCCGTAGGTGGGGCCTGCACGCCAGGCCTGGAAATCAAATCTCTGGCCCCTGTGCCTGCTTGCAAGTGCTTTAATCCCCTGAGTTTTCTGGCTGGCCCAATTTCCTCAATCTTGATAAATACATTAAAATCCAAGCAGAGGAGTTCTGTAGGTCCCTAAACACACATGATTCAGAAAGAATCCTCATGATGGCATATTATGAGCAAACTTTTCAATGAGTGGAACAAAGAAGGAATTTAAAAATATGAAAGAGAAAAGCACCACTCATATTTAAAGCTAAGCTGCTCAGAATAACACCAGAATTATAGCAGAAACTTTACAGGCCAGGAATGCATGGAATTACATATTTTTTGAGGGGGGCTGGTTCAGCCCACCCTGAGGGTGGGGCTGGTGTGGCATGTGGTATTGGGATTGAACCAAGGTCCTCTGAAACTGCCTAAGCTCACCTAAGCAGCCACTTTAGACCATTTAGGTATCTCACTGGCCCTGAAATTATGCATTTTGATTACTGAAAGAAAATAACTGTGTGCCAAGATTACCACAATGAACAAGAATCAGAGGAGAAAAAAAAGATCTTTCAGAAGAGAGGAAATGAAGATCCTTCAGGACAATGGAAAAGCTAACTTTTTTTTTTTTTTTTTTTTTTTTTGTATTTTTGAGACAGGGTCTCGCTGTGCAATTGAGGCTGGCCTTGAGCTCACTTTTGTAGCCCAGGCTGGTCTCGAACTCGCACCAATCCTCCTGCCTCAGCCTCCCGAGTGCTGGGATTACAGGAGTGAGCCACCACGCCCGGCTCTTACAGAATATTCTGAATGGAGTCCTCCTCCAAGAAGTAGAATAAGCATAGCTGCCCGAATGATGACATCATAGTAAAATATAAACTCTGCTAGAAGGAGCTAGGGTCAGCAGTGCAAGGAAGTTATGCTAACTGATACTACAGAAATGTAAAGCATTAAGGATTATGTTGAAAAGTATATGCTATCAAACTGGAAATGCTAAAAAAAATTATAAGTTCTAAACATATATAATTTTCCAAAATACGACCAAGAGGATTGAGATAGCAAAGAAATAGAACTACTGCACGCTAAGAAATCTCATCTCTAGGTGTACATCCAAAGGAATTTAAATAAGTTGTGACATGTGCACATCTACATTTATTATGACGTTAGTCACAATAACCTAAATATGAAAATATCTTATGTGGCCATCAATGACACATGACTAGAGAAAATGTAGTATGTGTAATTAGATTTGCTCTGCAGAAATCTGCTTTATTTAAAGTTCTGAAAATACCAGTGCCTGGCTGGCTTTCACTATGGAATTGTAGTAAGTAATTGGGTCAGATATCCCACTCAGAGAAGCAACCAGACACAAAGAAGGTTGCATAAGGAGACCCAATGGATGGTTAGCTCTGAATGTCACAGAGACAACTACAGTGCAAGGTAGACTGGGAAATGAGAGCGAAGATGTCCTCACTCAGCTCCTTCTGTACTAAGTTCCTCCTCACACTGCTCTTGGGCTTTCGTCTACCTGGAGAGATCTTATACCCAGTACACAACCTGTGTCTAAATCATTAATTCTAGGGTTCAGCATGATAGCAAATGCCTGTAGCATCCCTTGAGAGGAGGGTTTCTGCAAGTTCCAGGTGACTCTAGGCTATCTAGTGAATTTAAGGTCAGTCCGAACTACATGGTGAGACCCTGTCTTAAAAGAATATCATAGCACTTAATTCTGATCCTGCCTGTTGCTGTGCTGTCTCTGAATTACTGCTTATCTTTTCTTTCTTTCCTGTTTTTAGTGCTAAGGATTGGACCCAGGGCCTTAAATGCACTAAGCAAGTGCTTTACCCCTGAGCCACATCCCAAGACCCTACACGCTGTATTTTCACCTCTTCTCTTCTTTTTGAGACTTGGTCTCACCATGTAGTGAAGGATAGGTTTAAAGCCACTCTATAGCACAGGCTGGATTCACCCTCTCAACAATCCTTCTGCCTGAGCCTACTGTGTGTTGGGATTAAGTTGTGCCCTACCATGTGCGACACTACATTGCTCTATAGGTCATCTCTCCAGCTTTTGTGCTCTATCCGTTACTCCAAGGTGTACCTTGCTCTCTACTGTGTACTCCTGGGAAATATGCACACCTGGCTTCTGCTGGACTAGTTAAATATCTCTACTCTGAAAGCTGTAACCACTTCAATGCAAACTCGTTTTGATAATAAACATTATTTCATATATCAAGTCATTCAGGACAGGTCCTCACAATACTGAATCCAGTTCGCAAGATAAGCAGGGACCCAGGATCCTTTAACCTTACTGCTTTTTGCTTTATTTCATTTTGTTTTGTTTGTATTTAGTACAGAATCTCACTACTTATTTATTTCACTTATGAGTGTCGTCTCTAGTTTCAACCCTTTACCCACGAAGGCCTTGAATTTATCTTTTTTCTATCTGAATAATACTCCATTGTGTAAAAAAGTACTTCATAGTTTTTTTTTTT
>PVJA010037774.1:0-20126 GCA_004027025.1 Myocastor coypus | reverse complement strand
GAAGAAGAAGAAGAAGAAGAAGAAGAAGAAGAAGAAGAAGAAGAAGAAGAAGAAGAAGAAGAAGAAATCATAAAAGAAACAAAAGTATCTTAAGACAAAAAAACACATCATAAGAAAATCATAGAAGTCAGAGAATTCTAAGCTAGGAGGAAAATGTATAGTGGTAAGTGCTCACATACAAAAAAAGAAAAGTGTAAAACCATTAAACCAACTTTCACTCTAAGACAAATAAAAATCATAGTTAAACTATACTAAAGAAAGCAATGAATTATACTTAAAGCTATTAGAGTGAAAGGATTTCCATATATTATAACAGAGGTAAATAGAATATTTAGAAACAATTGAGAATATTGATGCAATAGCTGGTTTTTCATAAAATTAAGAAAATCAGCTATCTTAACTATATTAACTATGAAAAACAAATTCAAGTAGAAAATTATCTGCAAAGAAGTTTAAATACTGATTTGATAGAAGTATATAAGATCATAACAATTTTGCAAATAATTTATTTTGTTTGGTTAACTTAGACAAATTGGCTAACCTAGGTTAAATGGACAAATTTCTTGAGATACACAGCACACCACGTCTACTCCAGGAAGAAACAGAACATCGAAATGTTTCTACAGCTAGTGAGGAAATTAAATCAACTACCACAAGCCTTCTAACAAAAGTGCAGGAGCAGAACTTTTCATTGGAGAAACCAATCAAATGCTTTTAAAAATAATAATTTTCTTCAAAATCTTCAAAAAATTGGAGATCACTTCCTAATTCATCCCAAGAAACTGATTCCAAATTCAGACAACACACTGAAAGAAAGCTACAGAACTAGCTTCTGTAGCAATTTTAATACAACAGGTTGCCAACATGTTCAATAGTGCATCAGAAGATATATACACCAAGTAGATTGCTAAAATCCAAGGCTGGTTCAACATATGCAAAACGACTTATACATTAATACATTAATTTGTCAGTTAAACCTAAATAAGCTGAGAGGTCAAGAAGAAATTAAATATTTTTTAAATCAATGCAAATTACATTAGTATCATAAAAGAATAATTTCACAGGATCATTTTAATTTATCCAAGCAAACCTTTGGAGAAAATTCATATCCTTTCAAATAACACTCAATAAATTGGGAATAAAAAAAACAATTTCAGTGTAATAACTGCCCTGTGTGAAAGACCTAAAATACCCCATACATAGAATAGAAGCCCTAAGAAGTGATACTTCTTTATATCATATGGCTAAATGGCTTTTGATCAGGCTGGCACGACTGTTCAGTGCAGAAAGAGCAGCCAAAAATGGCGCTGGGAAAAATGGAAAAGATTGAAGTGACTACTAAATTTCATAACAAATGCCCAAAATTACTCAAAATGGATCAGAGACTTAGGCATAATAGATGAAATAATACTCTTAAAAAATATTGGATTTGGTAATGAATTCTTGGATATAATGCCAAGCATATGGGCAATAAAAGAAAAAAATAAACTATAATTTTTAAAATTTAAAAATGTGTATTAAAAGAGATGGGGCCAACGAGATGGCTCAGCAGTCTAATACACCTGCTTAGCTAAGCTTACACAACCACAGAGACCGTGGTTTGATCCCCTGCACCACATGCTGTGCCAGCCACACCCCCAGGGCAGAGTAGTGAGCCAGCCATAATATAATAAAATATGAAATAAATAAATAAATAAATAAATATAAAAGAGATTGCCAGTGAAGTGAAAGGTAACTTTTAGAGTGTGGGGAAATATTTGTATAGCACATATCTAGTGCTGGTTGATATTTAACATGCATACAAATTTATAAGTCAATAATAATCAAATGAATTAATTTAAGAATGAGTAAAAATAAAAGAAAATAAAGAACCACTAAGAAGAGCTTGCAAATATGATCACTATTATTAATCATTAGGAAAGTAAATTTAAAACAGGAAACATCATCTTACAGACATTAGGATGATTATTTCTAAAAAAATTCACCAAGATAGGAAATAGTAGAACATGAGTATTTGTGATAATAATGAAGAAAAAATTTGAACCTTATTAACTGCTTCTGGGAAATTAAAATGGAATTATTGTGCTCCCCCCAAAAAACTTAAATGTAGAATGAATGCATCATCCAGCCAGTCTACATTTGCATATATATCACAAAGAGCTGAAAGCAGGGCCTATAACACATTTTGTACCATGTCAATAGCAACAATATTTATAACAGCCATGAAAGAATCAGTCAGAGTCTATCAATGGATATTCAGATAGTTAAATAAAATAAAACATGGTGCATACATGTAGTGAAATATTACTCAGCCTTGACATAGAAGGAATTTTTTTTTTTTCCTGGGGATCAAACTTAGGACCTTGTGCTTGCCAGTCAGGCACATAAGCCGCTGAGATATCTCTCCAGCCCCTGAAATAAGGAAATTCTAGCACATACTACAGAATGCATGAATTTTAAGGACATAAGAGACATAAACTACTCACAAAAAGACAAATATATATTATTACGTTTGTATAAAGTACCTCCACTAGCCCAATTTATAGACAGAATGTAGAAAAATAGCTTCAAAACACTATGATGTGAATGCATCCCTTTAAAATTTATGTTGGGGTTTAGTTACATTTAAGCTCTGATTATGTCCTTAGCACATTACCCTCATCAATAGGTGGAGGAGTGGGCTAATTAGTACTAGGGTCGGTGTGGTAGTGCATGCCTGTAATCCTAACACTTTGGACGATGAGGCAACAGGACTATCCCAAGTTCAAGATCATTTAGGCTACAAAGTGAGCCGAAGGCCAGCCTGAGCTGCCCAGCAACATTCTGTCTCAAGAAAACCAAAAGAAAATAAAGGTATGGAAATAGGCTCTTGTTAAAAGTAATTCTTTGCTTCTTTTTATTTCCTTGCTCTGTGATGCACTCTACCATCCTGTACCATGTACAGGATGTAGACATGATAATTTTTCTAATCATTACTGGTATGAAACTTCCTTCTCATTGAACTAAGAGAAAGTAGTTACATACATAGTCCAATATTCCATGATCATAGTGGGTTATCAGCAGAACTGGTGATGTCAGAAGCTGTTGACTTAAGCCTTTTACAGCTTAGCATACTAATCGAGCTTTACTTTTTATGCCTCATGGTCAAACTTTCCTGCTGGGTGGTTAAGGGCAAGTTAAAGCAAGACCTCTATAGCAAAACATGTAAAAGTTCTGTCCATTTTTAAGGCCTAGCTACACATTAAATTGTGCAAAGCATGTCCTTACTATACCAGTTGGTATTAATTTTCATAACTTCTAATCTTTATCTAATCATTAACAGATTTATAGGAAGTAATTATTGTATTATTTCCTATAAATTTATGTTTAAAAGAGAAGTTTTAAAAATCAAATATTCTGGCTTAAAAGATAGTCCAGACAGTGAGCATATTTATTCTTATTAAAGTCTAGTATAAGGGCTGGCAAGATAGCTTGGCAGTCTAAAGTGCTGCTTAGGCAAGCTTTGGCAAACACGGGGACTGTGGTTTGATCCCTGGCAACACATGCTGCACCAGCCTCACCCCCAGGGCAGGCTGAGCCAGCCATAACATAAATAAAGTGAAAAAAAAAAAAAAAAAAAAAAAAAAAAAAAAAAAAAAAAAAAAAAAAAAAAAAAAAAAAAAAAAAAAAAAAGAACTAAGGGCTGGGGAGATAGCTCTACAGCACAAGTGCCTGCCTGGCAAGCACAAGGTCATGAGTTTAAACCCCAGTCTGGCAAAATAAATAAATAAATAAATAAATAAATAAATAAATAAAGTCTAGTATAGCTGAGTACGAATATCAGTTTGACACTAACATTGATGTATATATACATGCAAGTCAATGTTAGTGTCAAACTGATATTCGTACTCAGCTATACTAGACTTTATATATATATATATATATATATACATATATATATATATATATAATTTTATTTTATTTTTGCATAACTGGGGATTGAACTCAGGTCCTTGTACTTGCCAGGCAAGCACTTATTCTACTGAGCTATCTCCCCAACCTGATTTTTATTCTTTAGTGAGTTAATCCTAAAATCAACATGCATATACAACATCTACAGCATGTTGAAGCACATATATCAACATAGGAGTAAAAACTGTGTGGAAACTCTAGGAACTAAAAAGTAGCAATTTCTGAACACACACAATTTAGCACTTTACTAAATCTTATGAATGAAGTATTCACACCTTCATAGTCTTATTTAGGTTAAACTGCTAGCTAGGATATGCTTCTAGCCATTGCACTGTTGGGTTAATTTGGGAATTTTCTTTCCAAAGGGTTATGAAACCAAGCTGAGGAAAAAGTATGGGTGGCGATGGAAGACAGTTGTCTTCTTGCAAGATGAAAACATGTATTGCAACAGACCGAAGAAAATTGAGTTCACTCTTTGTAGTTAAAACTACATATTAGTTTAGTTCAAATTCTTTCTATGAGTACATAAGATTTATTGAAATTATATTATTTGGGTAGGATTGAGACAGCTGCATATTATTTCAGGTTTTCAAGCCATAAGAAAAAATAGAGCCTTTAGGTTTTCCACTCGGCTGGGAAAATTACAGCTTCATATTTGCAACACTACAGCTAGTGCGGTGTCAGCACCTCCACCAAACTCCGTTATTCAGCAGTTTATAATTTAAGCAGAAAATGTTCACTCCAAGATCAGCTTGGCCTACATAATCTCAAAGAGAATGCAGAAAAAATTAAGTTGGCTAGTTCTGACTTCTAAAAGCAAAAGAGAGTGCTTTTATAAAGTGCTTTGGAAAACATCTTTGAGAATTTGAGAACGTAGCTGAGGATTACTGTGTTGATGTCCTTCATTTCTAAAGTGTTAGAAATGGTCCAGTACTCAATGTCACATTAATATCAGTAGCATCATAACTATGATCCCTATGAAAGTCTTCATTGGGATCTGTTTTTGTAGTAGAGAAAATTATAATCCACAGAGAATAAAACGGAAAATAAGAATTAAAAAGGTAATTTTCCCACGAAGGTTATGCAAGACTTCAGATCCATTTTAAGTACAAAGTCTCTTGTCTACCATAGGCCCACAGATAAAATGAGAACTGTTCCCATTTTTAAAAGCAGTTCTCCATGGCAACCTGCAATTTCCTCTTCCCAAATGTCTCCTTGACTTAAAAACAGCACTGTGTAGAAGTGGACTTCCAGCCGCAGCCATCAGGACCCGTGGTGCCCTGCACTGGCTGAGGGTGGACGCGAGCGCCTCATTTCCGGGGTTCTGTGTTCTTGAAGTCCAGTGGCTGTGCACAGCCTCTGTGCGGCGCTGTGGAGGAGCGCCGGCGGCTTACTGCTCTGGTCGCCTACAGCTCCAGCATACATCCAAACGTCCACACAGAGGTTACAGGCCAGTGAGAAGCAAGACCTGGCCTGTCTGTAGACGTCTTATTTCCCTCGCCTTTGTCTTAGGCTCGCTCTATTTTTCATTCAGCGTTTATTAAAGTCTTAGCTCGGGCCAGGCCACAGAAGACAACTTACTTGTCCTTTACAGGTTTTTAAGGCGAAGCAAATAGTTCATAAGAACTTCTCTAGTCAACTGCAGAGTGCTATCTGGGGTCTACTGAACAGTGCCTGGGAATCAGGACACCCCCTCGTCATCCCCGTCACTCTTCAAGTCCTTACCCTTTGAAGGTGCCCTGATTTGCCAGGCAAGTATTCCCCTCTGGCTATTAAGGAACACTTACTCGTCAATCTCTCCTGCTCAGGGGACCTTGGGTCATTTTGATAGAGAAAACTACCTGGGAAAGTGATACGAAGTGGTATAGTCTTGGAGTTCCCGAAGAGGGAGGAAGCGGGGGGGGGGTGGTGGAGCAGGGGCTGCCTGTGGGGTGTCTGCCTGGAGCTTAGTCTTTGCCCGCAGGGACTGAGAAGGCGGCTCGAGCTCACCTGGTTCAGGTGTGCGGCGATGAGCGAAGGTTCCCATATGTTAGAACTGCTGCCGGCAACCCCGCTTTTCTCTTTCTTGGGTGCCATTCAAACGCCAGGGCATTGGTCTAGAAACTGGGCTCAAACTCTGCATAAGCGTCCTTGCTGCATAGCAACCGAGGGCACGCCCGGTTCTGTAACAGATTTCGCCCCTCCCCCAACTTCTCCTACTCTCTCGGTCAACCGCTTCCGTTGCATAGCAACCGACTTTCCAAGCGGCAGCGCGTGGGCGGGGCTCCCTAGACTTCAGGCTAAGGCGAGGATTTATCTTGAGGCCAAGAGGTGTGGAGCTGGGGGCTGGCAGGGTGTTTCTTTTACCCATCTGGTCCGCTCTGTTTTGGCAATCCTTTCTGCTTAGCTTACCCGCTATAAGGTGTTGCAGGCGAAATGATTGTGCTACCCTAGAGAGCCAGGAGGACTGAGGCCATGCTTTGTGGCCTGCAGGCTAACTTGATTCTGTCCCCGTGGGGTGACTTCCAGAGGAGACAGATGTTCTGATCCATTTATTTATATATTATTTAGAAATTGTGAGGGCCGGGAGAACGGAGATTGATTCTCAATGTTCCCCCAAGGCCAAGTTGAAGGTGTGGCCCCAAGCTTACCCTGCTACTTGGGGGTTGATGGGCCCTGACAAAAAGCAGCAGGTCACTGGGGACTTGCTGCTGCAGGGGCATTGGTACCCGCCCCTTCTGGTCTCTCCTTTTGCTTCCTATCTGCCGTGAACACCTTTGCTCTAGCACCTACTTCCTGCCGTCATGTACTTACTGTCCTGCCACAGGCCCACAGACAGTGAGGCCACGCGATTACGAACTGAAGAGCCCAACACCAGGAATCTTTGTAGGCTTTTCTTTCTTTTTCATCAGTTGTTTAAGGCAGATATTTTATCAGGGTTATGGAAAGCTGGATAACACCACAGTGACTCCCAGTCGCTGTGCCTTCCTATTTGGGTCAGTTCTCACGATCAGCTTTATTTTCAATTCTTGTTCCTAATTTGCATAAATAGATGGAAGTTTTCTTACCACCTAAATTTTAAAAATGTAGACAGTAAGGAAAAGCATAATTTGTAGAAATTATCGTTCACACATAAATCCTAAAACTATTGTTTTCCATTTTATTTGCAGTATGAAGAGTCCAACTTTGGGGAGGGAATTGGTCCAAGGCGGCCTAGCCACAGTGCACACCTGGCAGCCTTCACTTCTTACATGAGAACAACATGACTGACGCATGGTGATCCTGGAAGGACCTGCCAGGACATAGCTTTCCAGAGCGTCTCCATAGCCATCTTGGAGGGTACAAGTGATCCATATTCACACCATTTTCTCCAAAATGTTATTCTTCACCTCTATTTTCTTAGCATTTTAGGTCATAGTTTTCTATCCTAGCTTCAAAATAAAAAATGACTGTTTTACAGATTAAAAAATGGTCTCAGTATCATAGCATCATTCAAAACGTTGATCATAATTATTCCAAAGTTTTAAACTGCTTAGACAGAAAGCTTGGTATTTTTATTGGAAAAGTGGTTTAAAAAAACAAACAAACAAACAAACTTGTGTCTCATAAAAAAAATTTAATTAGGTGTTTATGCATGTCATGCTATGTTACTAATTTTCTTTCTCCTTAGGTGTGATGCCATTTTAAAGTAAAATTTATTAGATAAAGTAAGTGCAGCCAAATCTGAAGATAATTAATAAAGTAGGTTGCAGAGAACAGAGAGGAACAAGAAACCTGGGATGGGGAGACACACATAAAATTAAGTGTTATTTTAAAATTGCAGCAAAAGTATCATCAGCTACATTTTTACAAGTGACAGTCCTACTTGATTAATTTAAATATAGAAGGCTTTCCAACATTGATTTAAGGAATTTAAAATAAAGGTTTTATTGCAGAATACCTTTTTCCCAGTGTGGGGCTTTCACATTATTTTAGGTAAAGTAGTACTTTAGATAATTTATGATAGAAACTGAAAAGACATTATACAGTCACCAAATTTATAGGGAGTTTCATCATAGAATTGGTCTGTTTAATTTCAGAAAATAGGTGTGAATGACAATGTTCATAGTTTTAAGAAGCAAAAGCCATGCAGCCAAAAAAGATCCCTGCCAAGAGCAGAAAAATAGAAGCATTGCCATCTGTCATACATTTATACTTTTTTCAGTGTAATAAATTGTTTCCCCCACTAAATATGAGTTGAAATTTTATAAGCATATACTTTACCACATAAATTTTCTCATATGTCAATGACTAAAACAAAACTCTGCTATCTGAAGAATTTTCTTTCACACTGGCAAAGTTACTCCTTGCTTGTGTTCCATGTAGTATTGCCAAGTAAGATTTTGCATTCAATGTGTTCAGTTCAAGGACTATCAATGCTTCTTTAGCATAGTATGATTACTGAGAAAATTATTTCTTCAAGTTTTATCATTGGATCTTATAGTTTGAAGCCAACTGCATCTAGTATTTGTGCTGTTGTCAGTTAATATCAGGAGCAACAGACCAGTTCAGAGCCAGGGTTACAGGTGCTCAAAAACATTTGACTGCCTTAATCAAAGTTTGCCTTTGACTAAAGACCTCACCAATATCTACTCCAGTTGTCATTCTGTGTCTAAGAACTCTTTTCACTATGAATGTGTTATTCACACATGAGCTTTCTGTTTCTAAATACCAAATGCATAGTACTGTAATACAGCGCCTTTGGTGCATATTGTGGCAATGACATGACCATCAGCTGCAATGCTCACGCCATCTCTTGTGAGTTGTGAGGAGCCTCAGAGTCTGTCACTTACTAAAGAAGACTATCCCAAAGAAACCAGGGTCAGCGAAAGAAGCCGTACTTGGAGTTGGCAGTCTAGCCTCAATGTTTCATGCATCTGTCAGTCTCTGAAACAGTAAAGTGGTATTGATTTAATTTTTATGTTATTTGTAGCAAGAGAACTTAAAATACTAAATTGTTAATAGATCAAAACAGTAACAGTCGCAAACATTAAAAATAAAGAAGCCAATATTCACCTGTTCCATATTTGTTAGTGTGGGATTGTTCACTCTAGGGTTCTCTTAAGTTTTTCTTTCAATCTAATTTTTTTTTTTTTTGTCTTTTTGAGACAGGGTCTCACTATGCAGTTCAGGCTGGCCTTGAGCTCACTTTTGTAGCCCAGGCTGGTCTCGAACTCACACCGATCCTCCTGCCTCAGCCTCCCGAGTGCTGGGATTACAGGCGTGCGCCACCACGCCCGGCCTTTCAATCTAATTTGAAGTATCATCAGTAAAAAGGATTTGCCTTTTGTCCTTTGGGGATACTTTTAAGATCCATAATTTATGTTGTCACTTCTCTAGCTTAGTTACAAGTTTGATTTCTTAATACTTTATCGGATGTCTATTATAAATTTTTGCTACGCTAAGTAAACAATTTTGTCATTCAGGAAGCTCAAAAGCTATGGTTAAGTTGCCAGAGCTTCACTCTATTACGTTAGGCTAGTTCTTACAATGCTAGATGGCAGAACAGGCCCTCAGGAAGGAACGATGGCCGGTGTCACACTGACGATGCTAGGTAGGCTCCTTGGATCAAGAGCTAGGTCTGCTACTTTTCTCTCCAACTGCTCTCTCCTCTCACTTTGACCTTCAGCCCTTCTCAAAAATGCAGTGTAATCATTAGAACATTTCAAATGACTTCCAGAGAAATTTGCCCCATGATCTTGTAAATATAAAAAATAACGGTTTGGACTAACTTGTTTCTATGGTACCAATCCATGTTTCCATGAAATAATTTTTCTCTGCCTTCTTGTGTTGTTGTAACATTCTAGTGTTGAAGAGAGCTCACTAAAAGGCTATCTGTGGGATAGTCTCACTGAAAAGGGATATTGTTTAGTGAGGCCAAACTGCTTCATTTCCTCTTATACTTCAAGCTCATAGATCATTTTTCTACCCACTAACTTTTATATGTTCTTTCTTGGTTTCCTTTTGCTTTCTAAGTGCAGTATTTTATACCCTATTCATCTTCCTATAAGAAATTTAGATGATTAAATAAGCTTATATTTCTCAGGTTGTGTTCTGTAGTGTTTTTTTTTTTTTTTTTCCTCATTTTCACATGGAGAAGAAAAGCTGGTTTGCTGTAACTGATCCATGAAAGGGACCATTTGGAATTTCTGATTCTGTGTATTATACCAGTTCCTGCTCACAAGCAAATTTGGGGAAATTTTGCTAATAGTAAAGACCTTCTTTAATACCACATTCAACTAGGGGCCGATGAGATAGCTCAGTGGACTTAAGTGTCTGCTTAAGCAAGCCTAGGCAAGTACAGGGACTGTGGTTCAATCTCTTGCATGCTGTGCCAGACCCACTCCCAGGGTGGGCTGAGCTGGCCACAGTCCAGGCATAGTGGCACATGCCTGTAATCACAGCACTGGGGAGGCCGAGAGCAGGAGGATCACCACAAGTCCAAGCTGCATAGTGAGATCCTACAACCACCAAAAAAAAAAAAAAAAAAAAAAAAAGACAAAGCTATGTTAAACTCAAATAGTGCCATTTAGTGCAGGAAATCTCTATATGTAGCTGTAAATTTTGGAATTTAACTTGGCTTAAATGAAATAAAGACTTTTAATGCAATAAAAAATAAAATATGTCATGGCTCATTGGTGTTGTCATTTGTAAGGATGGGAATACTAGAAGGTTCTGGAAGTGGGAAGCAGAAGAAATAACAGCTTTTGTTTTAGGCACAGGCATTTGTGTGTCCTTAAAACACCCAACACAGGGCCAGCGAGATAGCTGGGAAGACTAAGTGCCCACTTAGGCAAGTGCAAGGGCTAAGGGTTCCATCTTTGGCACCGCATGTGCACTGCCCCCACCGTCTCCACCTGACCACTGAGACCAGGCATGGCAGCACGCTCCTTTAATCCCAGCACTGGGGAGGCTGAGAATGGGAGGATCACTATGAGTCTGGACTGCATAGTGGGACACTGTACCAAATACATAAAAAACAAAACAAAAGACAAAAATCAAATATATAGAGGCAAAAATCTCTATGATGAACATGATTATAATGTATATCTAAAACCCCACCTGTGTTGAGGAGGTATTTGGATGTGGTGCCCAGGGCTCAGAGTGGGTTAGACATGGGTGGATCATATACACAAGCCCTCTGTGGTGATTGAAATTGACCGTGGGTGGCATCACCTGGAGACCTCCCCACTGAGCAGGGAAGAAACCCCTGGGGTCCATCCAGTATGGAGACTATGGCTGTGAGGAAGAAGTTGAGCCTGTGAGTGACCAAAGTGATTGTGTCGCTAAAGCCAATGGAGACAATGAGGGCTAAGGAACAGCCACCAGTCTTGAACATTACTGAGATGTAGGTCTGAAAAATGTTTTCTAGATTTAGGAAAGAGGAGGTCAGTAGTCGCTACAGTGATTTAATATGATTCCTACATATGTAACTTTTCCTATTATTCTTGTGTCAAACTAACCTTTAAGGGTAGGATTTTTTTTTTTATTTTAGCAAGGGTCTCCTGGGTAGACAGGATCACTGCATGTCCTACCCTGTGTAGACAGGACTTGCAATGAACCTTCTGTGTTCAGCATCCCAAAGAGCTGGGATTACAGGCTCTTCTACCATGCCCAATCTAAGGGTAGAAGTTTAAAAATGATGGCTTAATTATTTGATACGCAACTCATTGTTTGAAAGATTTATATCTTCCACCTTTTCATGATATGTACTTTATTTTCAAGTCTTTTATTCTTATTTTTGATGTCAGTGCACCTCCTCTGTACAGTGTAAAGAGTCACAATGCTAACTAATGCCTTTTAAGACAACGAAGAGGGATCTCATTGAAACCTAAATGCTACTATTAGCATGAAGGTACTACTAGTACCATTGAAATCTATTTTGTGTTTTGTGCACAGAAGTATGAATGTGGAGGAGTAACTATGCAATATTTAGGAAAAGGGCTAAGGTGCATTTTGGTTCCCTTCTGAAAACACATTCTTAGAACACTTCCAACAGAGTTTCTAAGTGAATATAAGGAAAGAACATGAAGGAAAAGAAACTATTTGAACCTAAATAAACTATTTGAACTAAAAAAAATTAGCGCCAATACACAAGTCAGTCAACAGAACAAACGTAGGTTACTGCTTCTGGTGGTGGTGCAGGCTGCCCTCTGGGACTCTGGTTCCGAGTGAGTTCTCTCAGGTCTTCTTCCATTTCTCTCACATGACTCAACTCTTTCTAACTGACCACAAAAGTAACAGCCTCACGGGCTCTTGTTTTCAGTTCTCCACTATATTAAGCGCAGTGAAACCATTCTTTGCCTTTTAGGCTGCGATTGTGCTTCGCTTTTACTTTTATTTGTAGCAGCATCTCCCTTAATAATCATCTGCCCACCCCTGCTGGCTGCGTTATTTAAGCATCTATTTTTGTTCACAGCCAAGCTCCATTATCTGCCAATCATCTTATATCTTAAAACTTTTCTGGTCACTTTTGCATAATGGTAGGCACTTTACCTGAGCCAGCTGTCTTAATCCTTCTCCAGAGCATGGCTGTTTTCCCTGACTACACTTTTGGGTAAGGAGCATTACCAATTTAGCCAACTAAGTAAATTCTTCATTTTATTGCAGTTGTGTTTTAAAAGTTTAACTTACACTTATACCCATAGTCTCTTCTCCTACCTCCTCTACTCTGGTGGAAATTTGAGCCCCAATTAGGTTATTTGTCACATCAGTTTACAAAACTCCTATTAGCTGCTTAATTTGCTACACACTGTTTGCTCAACAAAGCCAGGCTTATTAAGAACCAAGAAATTGAACCTCTAGCTGAGAGATACTTGCAGAGACCATCTTGGACTAAGGGAAGATCATTTTTCCTGTTGTATTTCAATTCTTTGTTCCATCCCTTGTTGGCTTTGTAATGAGTTTAATGACGAGCAAATTCATTAATCTCTCTTTGCCTTAGTTTCTCTATGAAATAGGTAATAGTCCTGTGTGAATCATAAGGTTGTGAAGATTAAAGTAGATAAAGCTTTTTAGAACATTTCATGGTGTATACGATGCCATTGATAAATCTGTTAGTGACTTAGCCTTCATTTTAGAACAGTTTTAGATTTACAGAAAAGTTACAGAAAGAATTAGTCTGCTATTATGAACTCATTGTTTCTGCATAATGTGACTTTTTGTTTGCTTTCCCTTCCAGGACCCCAACCTGACTATGAATTATATTTAGATGCCTCCTAAATATAAGGTTTCTCTAGATTGAGAATTTCTCAGACTTTTCTTGTTTTTGATAATTTGGACAATTTTGTGAAGGCAAAGTATTTTGTCACTTAATATTGGTTTACATAGCGTGTTCACGCTGACATGTAAAACAGCCACAGCTGTGTCTTCTATTGTTTCCCTGCTGCTGTCAGTTTCTCTGCTTCATCTCCCACACGAGATGGAACTGTTCCTTACTCTATCTCATTTTCTGACCTCTAACTCCTCACTGGAAACTCTATCCTTTCACTTTCTCTGTGTCAGGAAATGAGAAAGGATGGATTTTTACAAAACTTCACATTGAAACTGGAGGAAATTTCACTTTGAAGCAACTTCTTTATGACTGTGAACAAAATATATAAGCCATAGCGAGCTCTATGAGAAGTTCTCCATAATATGATGGTAAATGATCAAGGAAAGGGTAGGCTGAAACTGTCCTTTGATTCAGAAAATAATTACCAAATTGTTGCGGTTCTAGAAAAGCACTGGACATAATTTGAATGAAGAGGGAGAAGCAGGAGCAAAACCACAAAGAGGAAATGACTATGGTGTGTGAGTGAGTGTGTGTGTGAGTGAGTGAGTGTGTGTGTGTGTGTGTGTGTGTGTGTGTGTGTGTGTGTGTGGTGTTAGTTATTTGGTGAGAAGACTGGTAAGATAAGACTCAAGAATGGGCTAAAAGGGGCTGGGGAGATAGCTCAGTAGAATAAGCACTTGGCTGACGAGCTCAGTGACCTGAGTTCAATCCCCAGTTCCGGGGGGCAGGGGGAGGAAAGGAAAAGAGAAGAATGGGCTAAAGTCAAGTCAGGGAGAGTATAAAATTCTGTAGACTGTTACATTAGGGAGGCTCGCTCTTAGAACTCTTCAGGAATATGTATTACAGTGGGCTTGATCCTCTTAGGTCAGTCTAAGCTCCATAGTTAGGCCTATTTACCCACGGCGATAGGTGCTTATCCTTCTGAGTCTGGACTCCTTTTTGCACCCGGTGTACCACAGAAGATGCTTGTCTAGCTCCTCTTGTCTGAGACCTGTTTCCATGCTCTTTTTCTAGTCTTTGGAGTTTTCTCTTGTTTCTCTATTCCTGAGTTTTTCCATCGTCTACAAGTTAGGAAATTCCTGCCATACTGCGATTCACCCATTCCCTCTGCCTTCAACGTGTCTTGCCTTTTACCCTTGTCTCTTTTGCATGCCATCCTAGCGCAGGGTCCACGCTGATCTTCTCTGTATTGTTCCACTTTTCATCTATGTGCTGGCAAAGTGAGCACTGCCCTTGTCTCTTTTACCTCTCTTTACAAGAGGAGTTTCTCATGAAAGCTAATTCCTGTCACTGACACCAGAACTCTTTCATACACATTCCTTTTTGGGAATACTCCCCGTGACCTATAGTATGGACTGTCCCAATGGCCACGCTGTCCCTGTCACATCTCTGTTGCCCACCTGTTTCTGCTCTGTCTGTTGGTTATGTGATGACGCATATCTGGATAAGCTTTTGTTTGGTTACTTTCAGTAGAAGAATCTTTAATAACTCCTTATTGCCTAGGGTGTGGAATCCCAATTTCTAAGACCAGGAATTTCTACATTTTGAAGAACATATACCACTTCACTCATATTTATTTATCCTTAGAGCTTAAAACATAGAAGGCTCTCAGGAAAACACTGTTGAGGTGGTAGATTCTACTTGTTTTTCTAAACCATTTTTCTTAATAATCTACTTTGGTTCTATGACTTGCTGCCCTGCAACAATACACTGCTACCTTTAAACATGACTTAGCATTTCCCGTCCTTTTAGTCTGCTCAGCAATCTCACGACTTGTCATAATTTCATGTCTTTGCCCACAATGAACCGTTACAGAAATGATTCTGTTTTGTAGGTCAAGCTTTGCCTCCTTTAACAAATTTTCACCAACTAATCTGGTTCAAAGAGCAACTTCACTTTCCTGTATTTGCTTTGGTGTCTCAATTTGGTATATATTTAAGGACAGTCTCTTCTAAATGTCCTCTTCTTTCTCTTTGGATTCCATGGTGCCCAGGTCAGTGCTAGGTGCACAGCAGAGCTACAAGCTCACTGTTCAGTGGTTACTGTAGGGCTTGCACCTACACACAGAAAAGGCACTTTCTTCTCACAGTGGGCTATCACGTGTTCTTGTCAAAGCTCTCATCTTTGATGCCTCTTTCACCTGCAAGGTCCTGGTCATAGTAGGGATGGGAGAATTTGGAGAGCCCTGAGTTCAAATCCCAGCTAAAACTATGACCTGGGCCAAACTGTCAGTCACCTTATGAATGATAATCAAGTAATAATAATTTCCCTTAAGTGTTGTGCAGAGAATGAGATGTGATAATATAGATGAACAAGAATTTTAAAAAGTACTTGGCAAATATTAGTTAGTTTTAGAAGCGCAATAATAAAGCACATTGGGATGAATGTGTCAGAAAATTCCTTCTTCCAAGTGTGGCATCCAGATGAGGAGGCTCTGAAACTTATGACAAAATGGCTTGACAGAAAAAATCCACAAAATACCAGCCACTTCATGTGTATTTTCGGTGTGCTTTTAAAAACTCCTTTGTAATGTGAGGATTTTAGAAAATTTTATGTTCGTTTAGCAAGCTCAGAAAATCAGAGCTTCCCAGTCATTCTCACAATGAGAAGAAACATCTAAGGCACAGTTAGCCATGTTTCTCTACTTTGTCTGTATGTGGGTCACCTTGCAAGTCTCCTCCTAAGTGAGCTTCACCACCTCCTCAGAAAAGGGTATTTGTTTTTTAATTCGATTACTTTTAATAAGAAATAACAATGAGGGGCTGGGGAGATAGCTCAGTAGAATAAGTGCTTGCCTGGCAAGTGCAAGGTCCTGAGTTCAATCCCTGGTACCAAAAAAAAGAAAAAAAAAAAAGAAAAAAAGTAGTCAAGAAATAACAAGACAGTTTCAAAACACGTTAGCACACAATAATCAATACAATGCATATTGCTATGTTCATAGTAGTTGTTCAGAGTACAAGATGCAGACATGACAACTTTTCTAAACACCACTGGTACAAATATTTCTTCTCACTGAGCTAAGAAACAGTAGTTGTATACATAGTCCAATATTCCATAATAGTAGTGGGTTATCGCAGAACTGACATCGTCAGAAGCTGTTGACTTGAGCCTTTTACAGCTCAGCATACTTATCTGGCTGCAGAGGCTATTTGTAATTCTGCTGTGCTCAACCCTCCTGAGTCCTTCCCGGTTGTGCTGTGTAGGCTAACGGGCAGGCTCGCTTGCAGCAGTGGCCTCACACCTGCCCTCCAGGCACTCTCTGTGCCTGTTCTTCCCGGGTGTCCTTCCTGTGGTAGGAATTCCAAGTGGAAAGGGCCCCTAGGCTGGTGACACCAACTGCTGAGCTGCAAATGATAACTTATTCTGGGGTGGTGTTGACAGAGGAGAAAGGCTGGGAGGGGCACGTTCCCCCATAGCAGGTGGGGATGCCAGTTCAAGGACAAGTAGCTGGACAATTTTTGACAACAGCACAAGCCGAATTTAGGATGTTTTTCGCCATGGCCTTTATTATCGTTGGCTCCAAGAACAGTGAGGAACTTGGCAGAAAGGGCCTTGAGGGCAAGCTCCTCTGCGTCTCTACTCAGTGTCCCCAATAATCAACCACTGTGATGTTTCACTGTTGTGTCTCTCATTTTTAAGCTCTACTGGGAGATGTGAATGACTAGGTATAAACTATTTATATTTTAGTCCAGTGATTTAAATTCTCAGTTACAAGGGAAAAGTGCATTGAGTTGTCATTCATCAGAGCATGCTTATAGTAGATCTAAAAACTTAATAGGAAATAAATAATAGTATATTCACATAAGAATTAATGTACTTATTAACCTGGTATTACAAAGGAATCTTAAATTGCATGAAAACTGCTCAAGGTCCATTAACTTTAAGGAAGCAAGTTATTAAAATAGTTGGGAAGTTTGATCACAAGCTTATATGCATGTGTGAAGTGCTATAGCTGGTGAGCTACAAGCACATCCTTAGAAGTTAGACTGCCTAGGTTCAAGTTTCAGTTCTACCATAGGATTTGCGTGCTAAGGCGACTTGGTCTCTCTCTGCCTGTATGTGAAGTGGAGAAAGTTGTTAAATGTTAAGTGGAGAAAGTTATTTTGCCAGTCTCATATAGTAGACATTAGTTCTTCTTGTGATAAGTACATATACATGGATAAAAGTGATAATAGTAAATTGAGATTATTTGTGAATTGTGAGATTTGAATTCTTGAACTTTTCTTCATTGCATATATTTATTCATGTAAATCTACAATAAATCCATAAAAGGTTAACTCCATAGTGATAGTAACTTGAGGTCAGTTTGTTATTAGGTAAGGTTTTGTTTGTTTGTTGGTTGGTTTTTGGTATTGAGGTTTGAGCCCAGGGCTTCCAGCTTGCTAGGCAAATGTTTTACCATGAGCTAAATTCCAAGCACCTGTTATTAAAATATTAAAATGATGGATATTAGTTTTTGTTTCTTTCAGTGAAGATTATTTAGGTTATATAAGATGAGTTCATACAAAGAAATTAATCTGACAAAATTCTATCAGGTCATTTTTCATTTTTTTTTCATATTTGAATCCTACTGAGCCCTAAATATTTATTCGGAGAAGGCATTGCTAAACTACTGTCCTTTGGTATGACCAGTTTCTCACTTTTCTGTTTTTGTTAGCTCAACTCCATTGATTTAAAAGGATTCAAACAGACATGCAGTGGGGTGGCATCTGATAGAAAACTCTGGAAAATCCAAGAAGCGAGCTGTTTGTTGACATAAACAAATTGAAGCAGGCTGCCTTGAAAACCATCAGAGAAGGCAAGCTTTGTTCTGCTCTTCTTGGCTTTGTGGCCTGCACACGTCCCTTGACTTCTCTGGGTCTTGGTTTTACCCTTACACAGTAATTTGAGTTAGTCTTATCAACCTCATCCAATTAAACCCTAAGGGTAATGCTTGTCATAAAGTCCCCAGTCTTCTACTTTGTTTTCTTCCTTGCAATCTGCCTTTCTCTGCTGCTTTGTTTCTGTTTTAAGATGCTGTATATCTTACAGCCAGCGCTGTGCTTCATGAAGAGGAATACCCTGAGGTGGGCAAGAATCTGTTGGTAGAAGCATGAGTAGTACACAGCACATGAACAACACCTGCAGGTTCCGCGTGTGCCTGGGCAGTAGAGAGAGATGCGGCAGGACCGTGGCAAGCGAGCCAGAGCCAGAGAGTGCACGTGGCACTGCTGGAGTGCACCCTTGCTGTGACACCCACAGAGCTGCTGCTGGAAGGCCTTCACAGGTGTAGACCATAGCCAAGGCTCAAATCAAGGCAAAGTATTACCACATGCTTCCCACACAGAGACGAAAGCAGAGGGGCCTGCTTCTTCAAGGCAGGCTAGGTAGGGGGGAATGGAAGTGAGGAACCAGGGGAGGCAGGAGGGAAAACAGAAGAGTTGCCAATATAAAGAATTCATTAGAGAAAAGTCATGTTGTGACCCGCGAGATGAAGATGAGTGAAAATTCTTGTATGATTTAATATTCTGTGGAAATATTCCAAACCATATGCTCTCTGCACAGGCAGTGGTCTTCAGCATTTATTTCAGGGAAGTCCTACAGCATGTTCCTCTGCAGGCTGCTTCTGGGACTGAGCTTCTCTGTAACAGGCTAGAGGGCTGTAGATGGCAGAACTTGAGTCAGAGGCTGCAGTGACAGATGCCTGGGCCTTGTGAGAGAACTGAGAGCCAGGATAACTGTGCCTGAGGAAAGGTCACATCCTAGAAGAGCCATGCGAGACACATGTGGCCATTCTTCTAGAGCTGGATGTGCCACCAGTCCATAGTAGTTTCTGTAACTTCCCCAGGTAGTTTAGACTAACTGAATAGTTTTCAAACTTTTTTTTTTTTTTTTAAAGTTACTTTTTAACAAAACCCTTTTTGGAAGCAACAACAACTCTTTGAAAAGCAAAAAGCAAAAACATGTGCTCCATAACCTAATACATAAGCAAACATATCTGCTCTGGTTAGGAATTAAGATGCAGTCCTATAGTCCTGCCTGCTAGCTTTTTCCCTTTATGCAAGTTAGCTCCTGAAAAAAGTGTGAAAATTATAGCTGTGGCTGGACTTTTTTGATTTGTGCATGGCCATGGAGATGCTACAAATTAAGAGAAATGACCATATGCCCCGATGAGGTAAGGGCCAGGTAAGTATTGAAACTATGTTCTTCTGACGCTTGTCTTACATTATTATATTTGATTTTAGGGTAGAAGTGGTTAAGGTGAGCCCATGTCCAATCAACTCAGAGATACAGACATGCGTGGGAGAGTCTGAAGGACCTGTTGATGTCTCATCTGTACACACCCAAGAGGGGCCTCCACACCTGGTCATCACTGGGGGCAAAATGTACATCTGTTGAACTGAAATGAAATGCTGTAGTTTTAGTCAAGAATTTCTGGAAACCCAGTCCCTTCAGATTTACACTTTCCTTACTTCAAAGAGCCTTGAACTCTGAGCAGCTACCTTCTCCTTAAAGTTCTGTGTCTGCTTGGAAAACCACCTTGGGCTCTGGACTTAGGCAGAGAAAATGCCAATTGCTATTTCATTATTTAGAAACCAATTTAAAGTAACTGCACCACTTTGAAAATGTGGCCAGAGGACGAGAATTAAGCTTTCTTTAGATTTGTTTTCTTTTGAGCTGCAAATCCTCTTCCTAGTCAAAAATAAATTTGTTTAGCACACAAATATCTTTGGTATTTTAAAAATTCTCATTTCAAGGTTCTTTTTTTTAGATTTTGGCTTATTAATTATTACTTTTTTTTTGAATTTAGAGTGGGGTCTACAGAGTCTACAGAGTCTGCCTATATAGATTGGACTTGCAGTGATCTGCTTGTTCAGCCTCTTAAGAGCTGGGATGCCAGTCT
>PVJA010037773.1:0-20158 GCA_004027025.1 Myocastor coypus | reverse complement strand
CGGGAGGCTGAGGCAGGAGGATCTCTGCAAGTTCGAGACCTGCCTTGGGCTACAAAAGTGAGCTCAAAGCCAGCCTGAACTGCACAGTGAGACCCTGTCTCAAAAAGCCAAAAAAAAAAAAAAAATTCATGGGCCCGGCAGGATGGCTCAGTGGTCTAAAGCGCCTGCTTAGGAAAGCTTAAGCGGCTGCAGGGACCGTGGTTCAATCCCCGGCACCACATGCTGTGCCAGCCCTGCCCTCAGGGCAGGCTGAGCCAGCCATAAAAATAAATAAATAAACAAACAAACAAAAGTTAAAATAAAATAAAATTCATGCTATCATTAAATTGGCATGCACTTTGATATGATTAAATAATTACACTCACAGAGGCACTGTTGTAAGCGCTGTTCCTATATCATGCCATCCTTCTCGTACTGAACCATGATATAAGCAGGTATTTTTCTACCCCCTATACAGATGAGGACACCAAGGACAGAGCAGCTAAGCATCTTGCCCTCTAGTTTTCTCCCAGGTTACACAGCTGAAGAGAGAAGAGACAGCCTTATAGCCTGCCTTGAGAGTTCATTCTCTAGTCTGCTTACACCTGGTGCCCTGCTGAGGATAGGTAAGGACTATAAAGCAGAAGCTGCCTGGACCCTAGGGACAGTGATTGCCAATATCAGTGTCACTATGGTCTGCTCAGTTCCTGGAAGCAGTTTTCCATGTCCTGCTTCCTGCTGTTCAGGGCTGGGTGTGTAATATGTAGACATACTTCAACTGGTGATTACCTCAATACCTAAATTTATTTTTTTAATTTTTTTTTAAAGATTCTTTTTTTTTTTTAGCCGGGCGTGGTGGCGCACGCCTGTAATCCCAGCACTCGGGAGGCTGAGGCAGGAGGATCGATGTGAGTTCGAGACCAGCCTGGGCTACAAAAGTGAGCTCAAGGCCAGCCTGAACTGCATAGTGAGACCCTGTCTCAAAAAGCAAAAAAAAAAAAAAGATTCTTTTTTTTTTTTAAATTTTATTTATTTATTTATTTTCTTGTTTCAGAACCTTTATTTGTTTATTTACTCATTTTTATGGCCGGCTCAGCCTGCCCCGAGGGCAGGGCTGGCGCAGTATGTGGTGCCAGGGGATTGAACCGCAGTCCCTGAAGCCACCCAAGCTTTCCCAAGCAGGTGCTTTAGACCACTGCGCCATCCCGCCGGGCCCCACAATACATAAATTTAAATGGGAATCTGAGCTTTTGTTTGCTAAATCAAGTAATCCTACTCAGGGCTCCAAAGAGATCACACACAGGTGCCAAAAGTCCAGCCTGCAGCCAGCTACAGTGATAGGAAGAGAATTAGGCTCCATGATGACCCAGGGGAAGAAAGCTGGAGTAGTTCTGCCTTCCATCTTGGATCTTCTTCCCTCCTTCCGCACAGGAATCCACCCCCCCTGCCCCCCGGGACTGGGATTCAAACTCATGGCCTTACATTTGCCAGGCAGGCACTTGTGCCATGGAGCTATCGCCCCAGCCCCATGGGAATCTTTTAAATACCTCATCTCACTGAAGGAAGGAGCAGTTGGTTTTCCTTTCAATGTTTTTTCAAGGTAGTCTCACTATGGAGTTCAGGCTGGCCTTGGATTCATGATATAGCCCAGAGTAACCCCAAATGGCAGTCCTCCAACCTCAACCTCCCAAGTATTTGGATTACAGGGGTGTACCACCATACCTAGCTCTTTCAAAACTTTTACTACTGTTTCACCTCCTGGATCCTCTCTTTCGAAGGGGGTTGAGGGTACATGGGTCATCCTGGAAAAGAAGAGTCCAGAGAACACCTGGGCTCTACGTGGGGTGCTTGGGCAGCCTGCTGTCGGCCCCTGGAGTGGAGACAGTGTCACTAAGCATAGAGCTATGGAGAGTGAGCCATGGTCCCAACACAGCTCAGCTTATACTTGGCACTGACCATGCTGGGCTCCAGCCACCCTGGCTTTCCCTCCATTCACCTGCGACATGACTCTGGCACATGCTGTTCCTTGGCCTTCTCTCTCTTAAGTCAGCTGAACTTCACGATCACTTCCTCTACCTCCCTGTTATACCCAGATACTTCTTCATGGTGCTCCTCACAGTTGGACTTTTTAAAAATTAATTAATTAATTAATTAATTAATTGTCTTTTTGAGACAGGGTCTCACTATGCAGTTCAGACTGGCCTTGAGCTCACTTTTGTAGCCCAGGCTGGTCTCGAACTCGTACCGATCCTCCTGCCTCAGCCTCCCAAGTGCTGGGATTATAGGCGTGCGCCACCACGCCTGGCTACAGTTGGACTTTTAGATGGATTTAACTATTTCATCACTGCCTGTGTGTTTAATTGGGCTGTAAGTTCTAGGAGGGCAGCAGTCGAGTCTCCTTGGCTCTTGTTCTCTCTGGCCCCTGGCACAATAGTTGGTCTATACAAGCTAAGGAGGCCACATTAGAGGCTGGGGAAAGGCGGTGGCTCAGTGGAACAGCACATATTTAGCACATGCAAAGCTCAGTTCCATCCCCCAGTACCACACATATAAACATTTATTTTATTTTGAGGCAGTTATCCCCCTATATATTCCAGGCCAGCCTCAAACTCCTGACAGTCCTCCTCCTACCTAAGCCTCCCAAGTGCCATCAACCTAGAAAACCTTTTAAAATAAAATAAACATTTAAAAAAAATAGCTGGGCATGGTGACGCACACCTGTAATCCCAGCACTTGGGAGGCTGAGGCAGGAGGATTGGTGTGAGTTCCAGACCAACCTGGGCTACAAAAGTAGCTCAAGGCCAGCCTGAACTGCATAGCGAGATCCTATCTCAAAAAGACTAAATAAAAACAAAATAGGCTAAGAGAGATGTCCAACATCACACAGCTATAAAATGTCAAAGTGTGACTCAGACCCAGTATAACCCTGCGTGCTGAGATGCTCCACTCCATGTGCTGGATATTAATGAAGGTAATAATACTGGGGTTAGAACAGGCTGTTCTGGGTGGTTATTTGAGGTGTTTGTTAAATGACTCATGAGTATGAAAGGCCTTGCTGGCTATAGTGAGCTTTTTATCTGTACCTTGTTCAAGAGCTTAGGCAGAAAATAGAGGCTCAAATGATGAGCTAAGGGCTGGCCTTGGGTCCCTCTGCTGCATTCTGGCCATGCTTGCTCTAGAGCTCAGGAACACAGGGCCTGGATAGACCAAAGGGCCAGTCTATCCTTCTTTCTTGGCCTTTCAGCAAAAGGTGGTCTTGGTTCCTGTGTCTCTTGGCAGCAGGTAGAACAGGGTACAGTGAATAATCAGAGTGACAGTATCCTTCAAGAGCAATTAAAGGGCTGGTATATAGCTCAGCAGACTAAAGTGGCTGCTTAGGCGCAGCACAGTGGCTGGGGTTTGATCCCTGTGTGCAGTACAGGCCCCGCCCATGGGGTATGCTGAGAAGGCGACTGAGACTATAATCCCAGCTCTTGGGAGGCTGAAAATGGGAATCACTATGAGTCAGATCTACATAGTGAGACCCTGTAGAACCTGTCCTAAATGCACAATCATCATCATCATCATCATCATAACAATAATAACAACAGCAATTACAATGTGCCACAAATGGATCGAGTATTTAAAGAAGTCACTAGATTCCTGGGAAGATGCTGGAGTAGTCAGTAGAGAAACAGCCTCTCCAAGATTTGGTGTCTGTCGCCGGGCGTGGTGGCTCATGCCTGTAATCCCAGCACTCGGGAGGCTGAGTCAGGAGGATTGGCGCGAGTTCGAGACCAGCTTGGGCTACAAAAGTGAGCTCAAGGCCAGCCTCAACTGCATAGCAAGACCCTGTCTCAAAAAGACAAAAAAAAAAAAAAGATTTGGTGTCTAGAAGCTGAAATATAGCAATGTGAGAAAGAGAAGAAGGTGGCAAATGGATCCCTACAGTTCAGCAAATTAAAGCCCATGGGGAAAGCAAAGACAGAGATCTCAACACAGGAGGAGGTGGCTTTCTGAGACTTGACTGCATGGGATGGCTACGTGAACCTACAAATGCATGGCAAGTGCTGGCACTTCCAGAGCCCTCCGCTGGGAAACATCAGTGGAATATAGCTGGGGACACAGCAGCCTGCACTTGCTGATGAGCTACCCAACTTCAAGTGCATACAGAAGAGGGGGATTGGGCCATAGTGATCTTGAAGAGGGGCCAGCTGAGCTCAGAGTGGCCTCAGAGTGGCTCCGCACAGCAGCTCCCAGTATCAGAGTAAGGCAGAACTGAGTTAAAATCAATAGAAGGCCCAGGTGTTGATTTCAAGCCAGCAGGGAGCCAAACTGAAACCAGCAGGAGGCACACAGAGTATGGAAGACTGAGTAAATCAGATTCCAGCCTCACAGCCAGAAACCAACCTGAACTTCAGTGGAACTAAAGGAGCAAGCCTGCTGGAATTACACACTACCCTGGCGAAAATCTATGGTTGGTTTGTTGTGATCAATGAACATGGATGGACCTGTGCTGTCTGCCCACTATATATGTCTACTAGTGACAGTGTAGACATGCCCTGAAGCGGATTATATGAATTTGAACACTGTTTCTGGTTTTCTTAATGTTTTTCTATTCTTCTTTTTACTTCTTCTCTGACTTCACCAGTTTCTCAAAGTTCATATAATTATCTTCCAGTCTTGCTTCTAATTTATTCTTTGATTTTTCCCCCAAAGACCATTTTAAATTATGTCCCCTGAGAGTAAATTCACCATACTGAGGGCATAATTACTATATATAGTTTATGATTTATTTTTTTTATTTTATTTTTTTCTTGTTTCAGAACTTTTGTTTATTTATTTTTATGGCTGGCTCAGCTTGCCCTGAGGGCAGGGCTGGCACAGCATGTGGTGCCGGGGATCGAACCTCTGTCCTTGCAGCCACCTAAGCTTTTCTAAGCAGGCGCTTTAGACCACTAAGCCATCCTGCTGGGCCCCAGTTTCTGATTTATTTAGATTTTGTTACATAACCACAAATCTAGTTCATATAAATCTAGTTATAATTGGCAAAATAATAGTTCCCACAGTGTGTCATCTTCTTTTATTTTTGGGGGAGGTCTTTTTTTTCTTGTTTCAGAACTTTTGTTTGTTTGTTTGGTTGGTTTTTTTTTTTTTTTTTTTTTTTTTTTTTTTTTTTTTTTTTTTTTTTTTTTTGTCTTTTTGAGACAGGGTCTCATTATGCAGTTGAGGCTAGCCTTGAGCTCACTTTTGTAGCCCAGACTGGTCTCGAACTCGCACAGATTCTCCTGCCTCAGCCTCCCAAGTGCTGGGATTGTTTATTTTTTTTTATGGACGGCTCAGCCTGCCCCAAGGGCAGGGCTGGCACAGCATGTGGTGCCGAAGATCGAACCGTGGTCCCTGCAGCCACCCAAGCTTTCCTAAGCAGGCACTTTAGACCACTGAGCCATCCTGCCGGGCCTCATTTTCTAGGCTGTTTATTATTCATTTATTTACATTTTTATTTACAAAATTTTTTTTTTATTGCATCTGGGTCCTAGACAGCACACCCGGGAAACCAGGGCCAAGACAGTGCGCCTGGCATGTGGGACCAGGGATTGAACTCAGGTCCTTATACTTGCCAGGTCAGTGCTTATTCCTCTGAACTATCTCTCCAGGTCCTATGTTTATTATTTATTTATCTATGTATTTATTTTAATGTATTTAGTATAGGGTCTCACTACACAGATCAGACTTACAGTGATTGCCCTGTTTTCAGCCTCCCAAGCACTGGGATTACAGGTATGTGCCACCAGGCCCAATCTTAATTGCTGTCTCCACGCACACTGGGGGTGGAGCCAGCTCTGCACACCGGGGATTGGGTATAGAACCCCTAGCCCCTGGATCTGCCCAAGCAGGTGCTTTAATTGAACCGCAGCCACTGTGCTCTACCTAAGCAGGCGCTTTAGTCTGCTGAGCTATTTGGCCAGCCCTTCTAGGCTCTGTTTGATATTATTGTTATTGCTGATGGTACTTCAGTCTAGGTGCCATAATTGTTCTAACCAGTTATTCTTCCTGGTATGCCAAGACTGAGATTGCCTAATGGTCATAAACAATGATATAGAGAGCCGGGCGTGGTGGCTCACGCCTGTAATCCCAGCACTCGGGAGGCTGAGGCAGGAGGATTGGTGCAAGTTCGAGACCAGCCTGGGCTACAAAAGTGAGCTCAATGCCAGCCTCAACTGCATAGCGAGACCCTGTCTCAAAAAGACAAAAAAAACAAAAAAACAAAAAAACAATGATATAGAGCAGTTCCAAAGAACCAGAATCAAGGACAAAGAGGCAGCACTTTCTCACTCCCCAATAAATTGAAGAGGTAGATCTTTTGCAAGAATCAAACCCCCAAGCCAGCTATACCTGGAAGTAGTCATTTCTTAAGGGTTCTAAATTCAAGCAATAAAGCTACCTCCCATAAGCAATTTAGAAACATCAACCTAGGAATTAAGCTAAAAAATAGAAAATGATAAGACACTTAAGCAGGATGCAACCCCAGGCTTCTGGCTCACCAAAGGCTAACCTAGGGGGCATTGAAGAAAAACAGCTTGAAAGCTGCTACCTGGATTTGCTGAAGTGGTAATGGCAGAAGGAACAAAGCAGATGAATGAGGCTCTGGAAAAAAATCAAATGAGGGACCAGGGATATAGCTCAGTGGAATAAGGCCTGCCTGGCAAGCTCAAAGTCCTGAGTTCAATCCCTGGTACCACAGGAAAAAAAAAAAAAATCAAATGAGAAATGGGCCGGGCGTGGTGGCACACGCCGATAATCCCAGCACTTGGGAGGCTGAGGCAGGAAGATCAGTGTGAGTTCGACACCAGCCTGGACTATAAAAGTGAGCTCAAGGCCAGCCTGAACTACATAGCAAGACCCTGTCTCAAAAAGATAAAAATAAATAAATGAGCTAATGTTAGGACAGAAAATCAGATATAAAGAGGATTAGAGATAGTAATCATGAAAAGATTTATGAAAAATAGCAAGGGACCATGAAAAATCAATCTAATAGCTGTTAGGTGATACAAAGAAAAATGTGTAATTTTTTTTTTTTTGTCTTTTTTTGAGACAGGGTCTCGCTGTGCAGTTCAGGCTGGCCTTGAGCTCACTTTTGTAGCCCCGGCTGGTCTCGAACTCACACCGATTCTCATGCCTCAGCCTCCCGAGTGCTGGGATTACAGGTGTGCGCCACCACGCCCGGCTGAAAATGTGTAACTTTGTTGTTGTCCCTTTAAAAAAAAAATGTATTTGGTACAAGGTCATACTATACAGCTCAGACTTAGTGATCCTCCTGTTTTCAGTGGGGGGGGCAGGCCCAGTGCAGTATGTGGTACTGGAGATTGAACCCTAATTCTCATGCTTGTCTAAGCAGGCAGCTGAGCTATATCACTGGCCCATTGTTGTCTTTTTGAGACTGGGTTTTACTATGCTGTTCAGACTAGCCTTGAAGTCGCTTTGTAGCCTCGGTGGTCTTGAACTAGGAATCCTTCTATCTCAGCCTTCTGAGTTTTGGGATTACAAGCATGCACCACCATGTTTGTTTGTTTGTTGTTTCAGAACCTTTTTTTTTTTTTTTTTTTTTGGTGGGACCAGGGTTCGAACTCACGACCTTGCACTTGCCCAGCAGGCACTTGTGCCTCGGAGCTATCTCCCCAGCCCGTTTCAGAACCTTTGTGTGTCTATTTCCAAGGCCGGCTCAGCCCACCCCGAGGGCAGGGCCGGCGCAGCATGTCGTGCCGGGGATCAAAGGGTAGTCCCTGAAGCTGCCTAAGCTTTCCCAAGCAGGTGCTTTAGACCACTGAGCCATCCCGCTGGGCCCTGCACCCCCATGTTTAGTGAAAAATTGCTTAAGACTAATGAGAGTGGGCCTGGCAGGATGGCTCAGTGGTCTAAAGCGCCTGCATGGGAAAGCTTGGGCGACTTCAGGGACCGCGGTTTGGTCCCTGGCACCACATGCTGCGCCAGCCCTGCCCTCGGGGTGGGCTGAGCCGGCCATGGAAATGAGTGAATAGACAAACAAAGGTTCTGAAACAAAAAATAAATAAATAAATAAATAAATGAATAAAATAAAAAAATTCTAAAAAAAAAAAGACTAATGAGAGTGAACAAAAAAGCAGGAGACAGAGCTGGGGAGATAGCTCAGCAGACTAAGTACCTGCCTTGCAAGTGCAAGGACCTGGGTTTGACCCATGGTACTAAGTGCTATGATGGCCCCCTGAACGCACCATTGGCCATGAAAACCCTTGTGATGGTGAATGCCTGTAATCCCAGCACTGGGGAGGCTGAGACAGGAGGTTCACTATGAGTTCGAGCTGTGTAGCAAGATCCTGTACCAAATAAATAAATCAATGAATAATTAAATAAATGATTTTTTTAAAAGAAAAAAAAAACAAGATAGTGCAAACACAAAAACAAAACAAAACAAAACCTGGTCACAGGGGCTGGGGAGATAGCTCCATGGCACAAGTACCTGTCTGGCAAGTGCAAGATCGTGAGTTTGAACCCCGGTCTTGCAAAAAAAGAAAAAACCTGGTCTCAGATATCCTGATAGAAAACTTCCCTGGCAAGGAAAAAGAATTTTACATAAATAATTAGGCATATGGAATTCCAATTATCCAATTGTCCATAATTTAAAAAATCTACACCGAGGGCTGGCCTGAGTAGCAGACTAAAGTGCCTGCTCAGGCAGAGTACAGTGGTGGGCAGGGTTTGATCCCCCCATGTGCCAGCCCCACCCCCAGGGTGTGCTGAGATGGTAATTGAGACTGGGCATGGTGGCACATGTTTGCAATCCCAGCACTTGGGAGACTGAAAATAGGATCACTACGAGTCCGTGTGATGTACAGGGTGAGACCCTATATACCCTGTCCTAAATACAAGGAAAAAAAAAAATCCACACCAAAAGCTGTTAGATTAGCCAAGTATGGTGGCACACGTCTGTAATCCCAGCACTTCGGAGGTTGAGGGAGGAGGATCAGTGTGAGTTCAAGACCAGGCTGAGCCACAAAAGTGAGCTCAAGGACAGCCTGAACTGCACAGCGAGACCCTGTCTCAAAAAAAAAGAAAGAAAGCTGTTAGATTGGGCCCAGTGAGATGGTTCAGTGGTCTAAAGCGCCTGCTTGGGCCCGGCGGGATGGCTCAGTGGTCTAAAGCGCTTGCTTGGGAAAGCTTGGGCCGCTTCAGGGACCACAGTTTGATCCCTGGCACCACATGCTGCTCCAGCCCTTGGGGTGGGCTGAGCCGGCCATAAAAATGAGTGAATAAACAAACGAAGGTTCTGAAACAAGAATAAAAATAATAAATAAAATAAAAAAAGAAAAAAAAATAAAATAAAGCGCCTGCTTAGGCAAGTTTAGGCAACTGCAGGGACCACAGTTTGATCCCCAGCACCACATGCTATGTCAGCCCCATACCTAGGGTAGGCTGAGCTGACCATAACATAAATAAAGTTTAAAAAATAAAAAATAGGGGCCTGGCGGGATGGCTCAGTGGTCTAAAGCGCCTGCTTGTGAGCTTGGGCGGCTTCAGGGACCAAGGTTCAATCCCTGGCACCACGTGCTATGCCAGCCCTGCCCTCGGGGCAGGCTGAGCCGGCCATAAAAAATGAGTGAATAAACAAACGAAGGTTCTGAAACAAGAAAAAAAAAAAAATTAAAAAAAAATTAAAAATAAAAGCTGTCAGAGAAAAGGAACAAATCATATATAAAAGAAAGCCCATCAGAATCACAGCAGACTTCTCAACACAAACTCTCAAGTCAAGGAGAACTTGGAGTGAAATATGTTTCACTAAAAGAAAATAGCCTCCAACTCACGTTGATGTACCCTGCAAAACTGTCTTTCAAAATTAATGGAGAGGGCCATGGAGGTAGCTCAGTAGAATAAGTGCTTGCCTGGTAGGTGCAGGGTCCTGAGTTCAATCCCCAGTACCATAAACAAACAAACAAACAAATCAATGCTATTATTTAAAAAAATTGATGGACAAATAAGATACTTCCTTGGCAAAGAACAACTGAAGAAACTCATGCACAACAGGGGCCCGGCAAGATGGCTCAGTGGTCTAAAGCGCCTGCTTAGGAAAGCTTAGGCAGCTGCAGGGACCGTGGTTCGATCCCCGGCATCACATGCTGCACCAGCCCGGCCCTGAGGGCAGGCTGAGCTGGCCATAAAAATAAATAAATAAATAAACAAACAAAAGTTCTGAAACAAGAAAAAAAATAATAAAATAAAAAATAAAAAAAATTTTTTTAAAGATTTAAAAAATATAAAAATAAATAAACAGAAGTTCTGAAACAAGAAAAAAAGAAATTCATGCACACCAAACTAACATTCTAAAATGTTCTGAAGGGCATTCTAGAAAGTGATAATGGGAATTACAACTCGATAACCCCAAAAGAATGAATCCACTAGGCAAAGCAAGTAATTAAACAGAGTAGAGATCTGGGGTAACTCAACAACACAGTGTCTGCCTGGCAAGCACAAGATCCTGAGTTTGGAAGATAACTCTGTGGCACAAGTGCCTGCCTGGCAAGTGCAAGGTTGTGACTTCAAACCCTGGTCCCATGGGGCCTGACGGGATGGCTCAGTGGTCTAAAGCCCCTGCTTGGGAAAGCTTGGGCGGCTTCAGGGACCGCGGTTCAATCCCTGGCACCACATGCGATCCCTGGCACCACATGCGATCCCCGGCACCACATGCGATCCCCGGCACCACATGCGATCCCTGGCACCACATGCTGCGACAGCCCTGCCCTTAGGGCAGGCTGAGCTGGCCATAAAAATGAGTGAATAAACAAAGATTCTGAAACAAGAAAATAAATAAAAATAAATAAATAAATAAATAAATAAATAAAATTCTAAAAAAAAAAAAAAAAAAACCTGGTCCCACAAAAAGTAAATAAAATAAAATTAAATGCACCAATTAAATTAATTAATTGCAAAAAAAGGGGGTAAGGGGAGATTGCTCTGTGGTACAAGTGCCTGCCTGGCAAATACAAGGTCTAGGGGTTGGGGAGATGGCTCAGTAGAATAGGAGCTTAGCTGGCAAATGCAAGGTCCTGAGTTCAATCTATGGTACTGGAAAAAAAAAAAAAAAAATCTAAAATAGATAAAACCACTGGAAAAAAAAAAAAAAAAGAAAAGAAAAGAAAAAGGGGCTGGGGAGATAGTTCCGTGGCACAAGTGCCTGCCTGCAAGGGTCATGAGTTCAAACCCCAGCTCCGCAAAAAAAAAAAGAACCACTGGCCAGGAAGATAGCTCTGTGGCACAAGTGCCTGCCCAGCAAGTACAAGGTCATGAGTTCAAACCTTGGTACCACAAAAAAACAAACAAAACAAACCAACAAAAAAAAAACACGGAATAGGTAGAACTCTTGAAGACTTTGGTGTAGGTAAATATTTTATGAACAAAATCCCAATCCCACAGAAAATATCACAAAGATTGTTAGAAAGAGTTGGACAGGGCCTTTTCTTTTCCCCAATAAATCTATTCTTCTCATAAAAAAAAAGAAAAACTTTTGCACAGCAAGTGAAACCATCAACAGAGTGAACAGACAACCTAGTCTGGGGGAAAAAAAATTGCCAGCTGTTACTCACACAAAGTAGACAAAGTTCTTTTTTTTTTTTGGTGGGACCAGGGTTCAAACTCACGACCCTGCACTTGCCAGGCAGGCACTTGTGCCACAGAGCTATCTCCCTGGCCCCCAAGTTCTTTATCTAGAATAAAGAACTCAAAAAAAAGTCAGACACCCCCACCCGAAATTTAAAGACCCAATCCAAAACTGGGCATCTGAAATGAATAGAAACTTCACAGATGAAATAGAAGTAGCAAATGGAGCTAGGAAGATAGTTCAGTGGACTAAGCACCTGCTTAGGCAAGCACAGGGACCAGGGTTTGATACTCAGTGCCATCAGTTATACTAACTCCACCCCTGGGTGTGCTGAGCCAGCTACTGGATCCAGGAATGGTGGCACACACCTGGAATCGCAGTGTTTGGGAGGCTGAAAGCAGGAGGATCACTATGAGTTCAAGCTGTGTAGTGAGACCCTGTATCACATACAAGGAAGGAAGAAAGGAAGGAAGGAAGGAAGGAAGGAAGGAAGGAAGGAAGGAAGGAAGGAAGGAAGGAAAGTTAAAATGTTAACAAATGGACAAAAATTGCTAACAATTTTTTTTAAATTTTATTTTTTAATTTTATTTTTTTCTTGTTTCAGAACTTTGTTTATTAATTTATTTATTTGTTTGTTTGTTTTTATGGCCGGCTCAGCCTGCCCTGAGGGCAGGGCTGGCGCAGCATGTGGTGCTGGGGATCAAACTGTGGTCCCTGCAGCTGCCCAAGCTTTCCCAAGCAGGCACTTTAGACCACTGAGCCATCCTGCCAGGCCCCAACAAATGGTTTTAAAAAAAAGAAAAAGAAACCTTCCTCCAGTGTTGGAGGCAGTGTAGAATGTTGCAATCACGTGGAAATCAGTATGGAGATTCCTCAAAAAACTAGGACTAGGGGCTAGGGAGATAGCTCCATGGCACAAGTGCCTACCTGGCAAGTGCAAGGTCATGAGTTTGAACCCTGGTCCAGAAAAAAACCCCAAAAAACTAGGATTAGCGCTTCCATGAGACCCACTATTCCCTTTCTTGGTATCCTCTCAAAAGAACTGAAAGCATCATACCAAGCCTGGCATCATGTAATCACAGCAGTGAGGAGGCTGAGACAAGACGGTCACAGATAGTTCGAGGCCAGCCTGCATTATATTGTGAATTCAAAGCCAGCCTGGACTACAGTGAAGACCTTCTCTCAAAAAGAACAAAAACAGGCTGGCAACATGACTTAGTGGTTTTAAAACTCCTGCTTAGGCAAGCTTAGGCAAGTGCAGGGACCTTGGCTCCATCCCTGGCACCACATGCTGTGCCAGCCTCACCCTCAGGGTAGGCTGAGCTGGCCATAATGCAACAAATAAATAAATATTTAAAACAAACAAAAGGAACAAAAAGGGGGCTGGGGAAATTGCTCCATGGCACAAGTGCCTGCGTAGGAAGTGCAAGGTCATGAGTTTGAACCCCAGTCCCGCAAAAAAAAAAAAAAAAAAAAAGAACAAAAAAAGCCTCACACCACAACAATATATGCATGCACACTCACATTTATAGTGGCATAGTTTGATATATCAATAACTATCTATCTATCTATCTATCTATCTATCTGTATGAATACTATTGTAACCTAAAGAATGATAAGCTCCCAAATGAAATAATTCAGACAGGCATATTTAAATGCTGAATTGTTTTTGGTGTGAAAACCCCAAAGTATAAATAAGAACCAAAGTGTATAACAGATATTGGGAACATGAAAAAAAAAGAGGAAAAAGTGGAAACCAAGGTTTTGCAAATAAGGAGGGGATAAGGAATTGAAGGGAGAGGAAAGGGAAATAAGGTATATAGAGTACAGGTACATATTCCCTATGGTGGACAGAATCCTCACGTATATCTAAACTGTACCAATTGGAGCCAGGGAGATAGCTCAGTAGAATAACCACTTGCCTAGCAAATGCAGGGTCCTGAGTTCAATTCCTGGTACCACAATCAATCAGTCAATCAATCAATCCATCAATTGTACCAATCATTAAAAAAAACTCACAGTCACAGATGCGAGGGCTTATGAGTAACGATTCTGGCTTACCTGGAGCAGTGTTTCCCAGGCAAGAAGTCATCAAGTGACCCCTACAGGGTCACAAGGCACAAGTTACTGCTCCCCTTTTCCAGATGAGAAAACTGAGGATTGGCCCCGTGGTTGGACAGCCAGTCAATACTGCAGCTGGCCAAAATGCCCTCACTCAGACCCAAAAGCCAGAAAGGAGCACAAGGGTACTTGGTGTGCAGACAGTGGGGAGCAGTGATACAGGAGCACAGCAGGGGCACTAGACCACCCCATCTAGGTCCCAGACAAGGTGTGGCATCAGCCCCAAGCTCGCAACCCTGACTGCCTGTCACACTCCAAAGTGGGACCAAAGCCTGTGCCAAGCCTGCAAAGGGCCCCAGGGCGGGCTCTGCCTGCTTGCTGCACATCCCCGCCCCTCCCCCACCACGTGCCCTCTGCCAGGTACACTCAGTCTGCACCTCCCTTCCTCCACACCTGTTCCAGTGTCACCTTCTGACTTTCCACCCTCTATAAGCCCGCTGGCTCTCAGCAGTGTCAGCCAGCATCCTGTCACAGCATGCCTGTCCTCCGGCAATCATAGGCTTACCTGTTTCTTTCCTTCACAAAGCTCTGTGAGTCCAGACCGCTCTGTTTTGTTCACAGCTATATGCCCGGATGCACCTGACATACTGCAAGCCCCCAAAATGTACTTGAGAATAAAACTGTGCAAACCTCTGATGTGGGCTCTGCTGTCTCCTAGCTACGTGACTGAGTATTTCAGTTATCTTCTTAAAGCATCATTCTCTGCATCTGTTAACCAGGGCTAGTTAGGAGTATTGAGTGACACCTGGCAAGAACACACAGTACCTAGCACATGACGGGTACTGAGCAGGTACTGAGTAGGTAAAAGCCCAAGTCTTCCTTCACTCCAGATTCTTTCCTCCACAGGTGGAAAGGCAGGAGCCTTCAGCCTGGCTCACTGGGTGGGGCCTCCATTGGGGTGGGATGAAGATGGGACAAGTAGTCTTGGCTTGTAGGAACTGTCACTGTGATCATGGGGCTGGTAAAGAACGAGCCTAGTCAGGTGTGGGGGCACATGTCCCTGTAATACCAGCATTCAGGAGGCTGAGACAGGAGAATCCCTGTGGGTTTGGGGCCAGCCTGGGCTCTATACTGAGTTCAAGGCTAACCTGAGCTACACAGTGAGATCCTGGCTGGGGGGAAAAAAAACCTCAACAAAACAAAACAAGACAAAGAATGAGGCTAAAGAAGGATCAGAGAGGAGGGAACAGGAAAACCAAAACCTGTACCTGGGAAAGTCCTGGGGCTGCAAAGTCAAGGAGAACAAGGCCGTAGGATTAACCAGGAGGCCCCACAGGGAAGCATCATGGGGCTAGAGACGAGGGGCAAGACAGACCTTGCTGCTGCCTTGGAGAGAGAACAGCAGTAACAGTAGAGATGATGTGAAAGCAGGAAGAGATGGGAAGGGAGACAGAAGACAAGAGCTGGGCCTCCATGTCCTGCACTATCCTAGGCCACCGAGACAGACCAGCCCTGCCTAGGGTACCAGTCGGCTGACTACAGGCTACAGGCCAACGTTTTGCCCTACTGTTTTGCTTTGCTTTTGCATAACTAGAGAGTAAGCTGGCTTTAACACTGCCCTGCACTTCTAGCTGTTGTTGCTTTTGGTTTTGTTTTATTTAGTTTTTGAGACAGGATCTTACCAACTCACTAAATTGCCCCAGTCAAGTTTAAACTTGCCACCCTCCTGCCTCATCCTCCCAGAGTGTGCCATCATGTGTGGTTTTGGCCTCCTGTTCCTGCACCTGAAACTAAAAATGGTTTCACAACTTAAAAAAAAATCAAGAGACAAATATTCCACAGAACAGAAACTTGTATGTGATTCAGATTTCAGTATCCATAAATAAAGTTTTAATGGAACATAGCCATGCTCCGTTTATGTATCGTCTACACCGCTTTCTCACTATAACAGCAGAGCTGAATAGCTGTAGCAGAGACCATCTGGCCTGCAAAGCCTAAAATATTTACTCGCTGGCTCCTCTGAAACAAAGTTTGTTGTGCCCTGCTTTAGGAACTTGTGTTCTCATCATGGAAAGACAGACAGGAGCCAAGGAGGTAAGCTCATTTGGAGGCGTCTCCAAGGATCAGCAGCAGCTAGCATGAGGGTTTCCTCATACCAGGCTTCTCCTGGGCCACAGTCCCAGGTAAGGACAGACATGACCTGTCCTTTGGCTTCTATATAGCATCAGAGCAATCAGGTCATTGCGATTGGGCCCTGTTTCTCTGAGCCAAGCAAGAAATTATTACACTCAGGGATTTGCTGCATTCCACTCCCAGATCTCCTTCCCCTTCTTATGCCGTTACCTGTATTGTCCAGGCTGCCACCTGTGTACCTGTGCCTGGACAGTGCCTCTGCCGCCATTCCCTGGGGAATCTTCACAGCACCACTGCCTGCTGCCCTCACAGGGTTAAGGCAGGGTTTCATGGTTCCCTTTCCAGGGAAGGAAACTGAGATTTAGGGAAATGACCTGACCTACCCCACTGTGGGAGATACCTGACGGAGCCAGTGCTGACAGATCCTGAATGTCAGCTTTACAAGGGGCCTTTGGGAACGTCTCAGCCGGAGCTCAAAAATTGGTGGCCCAAGGCAGAGGTGAATCAGGTGAGGGCGGTGCCGCCCTGACCATGTGCAAAATATAAGGCCTGCATTGTGTGGAGAGAATTTTAAAACCTTAATGAAACTGGGCTGGTCTTCTTTTTATTAGCACCCTGCTCTGGCAACTCTAAACAATGTTGGTCATAAAACTGTCCTTCCCAAAGGACATCTTTCTGTGGGTCAAGGTTCCAAGTAATTTCTGTGCTTAATGTGAGTTAAGAATATAATATGAATACATATGCTTCAGATTAGGGGGGGGTTTTGTTTGTTTTTTGTTTGTTTCAGACAGTGACTCACTATGTTGTCCAAACTAGGTAAATTTCCAATCCTCTTGCTTCAGCCTCCAGAAAAGCTGGGATTACAGGTGTGTGCCACCAGGTCTAGCTAAATAAGCATACTTTATCACCTAATCTTTTAATACATAAAATAGTCCACCAGAGGCTCATTTGGAGAATGTTCTCTCATTATTATACATTGTTCCCATCACACATGAACTAAGCTACACATCCTTGCTTTTTTTCTTTTTTTTTCAATTGTTGAGACAGAAGCTCAGTGTAGTCCAGGCTGGCCTTGAATTCACATTGATCTCTTGCTTTGGTCTCCTGCAAGGATTACAGGTCTGTGTCACTATGCCTGACCTTCCCTTCCTTTCTTCCTTCCTTCCCTCCCTCCCTTTTTTTTTTTTTTTTTTTTTTAATTTCAGTACTAAATTGCTCTGAGCTTTATCCCTAGACTTTTATTTTGCTTTTTTTGAGACAGGATCTCACTATGTAGTCCAGGCTGAGTTTGAGTTCACTATGTAGTTTAGGGTTGACCCTGGCTCAGGTAGAACCTTTAGCATCTTGTTTAAATTTTCCAAAAGGCCAGATCTGAGAAGCCTGGGTGAAGTAAGGCCAAGTTATACAAGTGTGTGGTTAGATTGTGTCTTTATTTAAAATATTAATGTTTGGATCAAAATCCATTTGGAGTATTGCTGTTCAGTGTCCAAGTCCCTTCTTGGTTCTCATCTTTGCTCAAGAATTCTAAATTTATAATCCCAAAAACATGTTATTGGAATTCCAACAAGTTAATCCCAATCGATCACTCCCGGTGCAACCCACTGGCTAAAACAAAAACACTTAAGGCATATATATAATTATTGGGGAGACAAAGGGCCCTAGTATGGGCATGAAGATGGCTTCCAGAACAAAGAGAGTGACCTAGGGCTGCACTTGGGGTTCATTCAGCCAAGAAGTAGGAGTGGCTTGAGAAAGAATTGTGGGAAGTAGGTGAGTACTGTGAGCTGGGCTAAGTAGATGGCCTGGGTTCACCTCTGCCATTTTCAGAGGACATGTAGAAAAAGTAATTTGAGTTATGCTATTGAGATAGTATCTAATGTTTCGGGGGTGTGGCGCTTCAGCTCTGATGTGTAATCTTTCAAGCCCCAGGAAGTCACAGCCTCTATCTTGAGGCTTGATCCCAGCTGACAATGTGGAGCATTGGCTCTTCATCCCGTCTTGACCCAGCTCATATTGGAAAGCAGCAGGTGTGGGTTATTGGGGAAACACTCATGCCATCTTCAAAAATTACCACCAGCACCTCAGCTAGACCAATACACACTGCTTAAGGCCAGCTGAAAGGATAACGAGAAATCCTAGCCAGCTCTGTACATAACAATACAAGGAAATAGGGTCAGGCTCAGCCAAAATGGAGACAGTCACTCTCCTTGAGGAGAGCTGCTCAGGTGGTCCTCTACAGTTCAGTTTTTAAATATTATATTAAAGTATTTGGGGGGGGGTTAGGACAGGGTCTAGCTGTATAGATCAGGCTGGCTTTGAACTTGCTTTGTGAGCCCAGGCTGGCCTTAAACTAAAAGCACTTCCTGCCTCAGCCTCTCCAGTGCTTGGATTATATTATAGATTCTAAGGCCACCCCAGGACAATTCACCTTAAAAGGGGAGCAAAAAAAATGGTAGTTAAGATTGGACATGTTAGCGTTATATGGCTGCGACTGTCACATAGTGAAGCCCTGTCTTAAAATAATAAAAACAAGCCGGGCATGGTGGTGCACGCTTGTAATCCCAGCACTCGGGAGGCTGAGGCAGGAGGATCAGTGCAAGTTCAAGACCAGACTGGGCTACCAAAGTAAGCTCAAGGTCAGCCTGAACTGCATAGTGAGACCTTGTCTCAAAAAGACAAATAAATAAATAAATAAATAAATAAATAATAAAAACAGGCTGGACATGATAGTACATGCTTGTAATCCCAGTACTTGAGAGGCTGAGGTAGGAGGACCGTTATGAGTTGAAGACCAGTCTGGGCTACAAAGTGAGCGCCAGCCCAGCCTGAGCTACATAGCAAGACCCTGTCTCCAAAGAGACAAGAAAAAAAGGGGGGGGGTGTCTCAGAGATATCTCAGCTGTCTAAGTGCCTGCCTACTAGGTAAGCACAAGGACCTGGGGTTTGATCCCTGCCCTGGGGAAACCAAGACAGCCACTAAGACCAGCATGCTGGTGCATGCCTGTAATCTCAGCGCTGGGGAGATAAAACAGGAGGATCACTATGAGTCTGAGCTGTGTACTGTGTAGTGAGACCCTATACCAAATACATTATATATACACATATATATGTGTATACAAAGTAGTTTGTGTATATTAGTAATAAAATTTCCTTATAAATTATATATATATATATATATATATATATATTTTTTTTTTTTTTTTTTTTTTTTTAAAGAAATTGTTTTATTTTCCGTCAGCCTCATTTCCATTTTCAGCAGCATAGCGCAAGATCGCCTGGTGGTGGCCCCTACCTGCTCAGGGGCCTGAAGTACAAGCTGCAGATCAGGCTTTGTGGCCTGCTGAGCTCTCCAGTCTTGCATAAGGAATTGCTGACTGGGCACAGAGGGCACCTGCTAGAATTACCATCCCTTTACAGATAAGAAAACTGAGGCACACAGAAGTGAAGTGATAGGGTCCAGGACAAAGCACTGAGAAGTAGAACTAGTGCACAAATTCCTATCTGAAAGCCCAGGGCCTCTTTTTGTTTTGTTTTGTTTATATTGTGCTGGGGATGGAAGCCAGAGCCTCGCAGATGCCAAAGCTCTGAGCCACATTTCCAGTCTGAGTCCAGGCTCTTTTTTTGTCTGTTTGTTAGTTAGTTTTGAGACAGGGTCTTACTATGTAGCCCAGGCTGACCTGGAACTCAAAGCCCTCCTCCTGTCTCAGCCTCTCAAGTACTGGGATTACAGGTGTGTGCCACCACGTCTGGCTTAGTGAGGCTCTTTATTGTATACTTATTTTGTTTGGTCCATGTGGGTTGTTACGTATCTCAAATTGCTTGCTGTTAATGTAAACTACAGCTTTCCAGTTTCTTTAAACATCTGGCCACCCTGTCCCCTTGTTCCTGCCTTCCTTTTCTGATTGACTGCTTTGGTCCTCACCATGCCCTACTGTCCTAACTCTGTACCATGTCACTTGTTTATGTGACCTACCTGCTCCCCAGGCATCTAAGTCTGGACCTCTGTTATAGCCCTTTCACAAGGGGAGAAACCCACACCCTAGAACGGAAGTCTTCATAATCCACACAGCAGCTCTGTAACAAAGCCGGGCTCCAAGCCAGGCCTCAGGACTCTGAAGTGACAGGAGATTATGAGTGACCTTGACTGTGATGGCGCTCACAAAGGGAGTTTTCCACTTCCACCTCAGCTCACACCCTTGCCTCCACACCTCCCACCATGAGCTCTGGGGTACACTCTCTCTACCCCCATCTCTCAGCTCTATACTGTAGGTCACTGGGCGCAGGGAGGTTAGGTGATCTTCCTAGATCTCACAGCAAGTTTGAGGTATGTTTGTGTAACTTTAATTCCTTGTATCTTGACAGGGGACCAGAAGACTG
>PVJA010037772.1:0-20186 GCA_004027025.1 Myocastor coypus | reverse complement strand
AAAAAAAAAAAAAAAAAGGAACTCAGCTTTAAATCTTGATTAATATCATCAAGTTACATTCTGGAAAGCTCTGGCAACTTTGCTTCTTATCCTGAGTGAACACTATTATGAGTATCCCCATAACCTATGGCTACTGAGTCAAAATTTGTTAATCGAGTAGGTAAAAATAACTTGGGAAATGAGTATAGTGGCCCCATTCATAATTCTAGTACTTTGGATACTGGGTCAGGAAGATGGTGAATTCAAGAGCAATCTTGAACATGAGCAACAATTTGTTTTCATTTTTTTTTTTTTTTTTTTAAAGCTGGCAATGTAGCTCAGATCTTCTGTGGTTCGGTCCCTTTTTTCCCCAAGTGCAAAAGATAAGTTATTGTTATGGTCTGAATGTTAAATATCTAGCAAAGGTCCATATGCTACTCTGTGGTACTATTGAGAGGTGCTACAACTTTAGGAAGTAGGGTCTAGCGGAAATAAGAGGAGGTCACTGTGGGCATGTGCCCTTGAATATGTTGAGATTCCAAGTCCTTCTGTTCTCTGTCATCATGACCACCAATGGATAAGCAGTTTTCTTCTACCACATACTCCCATGCTGATGTTATGTTTGGCCAGAGGTCCAAAGCACTGGCTCTAAGAGATTGTATACCAAAGCCTCTGAAATCATGGGCTGATATAAGCCTTTCCTCATCTTAAGATAATTTTCTCAAGTATTTTGTCAGAATGATGAAAAGGTAATAGCACACATTTTTAAATTTTCTCATTTTACTAAGTTTGAAGGAAGAAAGAGAATTTGTTAGACAATTATGACCTTTAGAATAGAGACAGCATAATTATATTTTGGAAAAACAAGAGCAAGTTTAATTAAGGGCCTATGAACTGCGCAGAAAAATGAAATCATTTCAATACAATAGGTACTAAAATAAGTTGAGTCTTATTTTAAGAATTTTATTATGGGAAATATTGAGTGGAAAAAATATTAAAATGTACATGTGTGTAAACAAGAATGTGAAGCCAATTAATTAAAATAAAAGAAGGGTGTGACAATTTAGGACTACATTAATGGTTCTTGGAATTGCAAAAGGTTTTTATTGATATTACTTGGTTGTATTGCTTGATAACACATCAGGTAGGACCAGTGATATTTTGATGAAGATTTTGTAATTTTTGAAATGCAATAGTTGCTATACCAGAAAATGTTAGGCAGTTTATATGAATGATATATAAGCATCTGATTACTCAAATTAAAAAGTATAACTGAAATTTTTATACTTTTCTAGTGGACACTAATGACAATAGTTTTAGTGACTGGTTCAATGAACATGAAAAGAAAAGAGAAATAATAATTGGATCAGACATGGTCTGAGGTTAAAAAAAAGCATTCTTTCTGATATTTTCCATTCCTCTTATTCTGATATGATTTTGAAATCACATAATATATTGTACTTATCTTCTTAACTAGATAAAGTGTACAATGTATAAATCATTTTATGATTAAGAAAAATACAATTGAATCAGACTGAAATGACTCCTTGACAGGAAGATTGTTAGATAATGTCATTATCAGCAGCTACTATCTTTATTATTTGCTAGATCCAAACTTATTTCAAGTGATTGACCTAGATCTCAACATCCAAATGAAATATTCAAATCCTTCCAATTCCTACTGAAGACAGTTTTAATTTAAAATCAGTGTGTTTGCTAATAGATGGTTGTATAATACATTACAAAGTATAAACAGTATGGCATAGTCTTCTATGTTTGAATATTTGCCTGTCTTTTCTTTGATAGTTTCATAATAAACACTGCTAATCTATACAGAGAAGTTGAAAAACAGTGTGTGCATTCTTCATTCATTCATGCATTTCTTCATTTAATAACAGACAAGCATTATGACCAAACATACATCAAGAATTAAGCCTGTCACTAGAAATTCATAGATGTGAAATACTTGTAGACTTGCATATAGGAGTTTGATATTCCAGCTTTGGACAGTTACAATTATAAAGCACTTTGAAATGTGTATACTGGTGCCTGATCTCTTGGCTCCTTTATTTACTAAGTATATAATGTAGGGAAAATTAATTCCCCTCAGTCTGTAGTCTAATATGTACAACAGGAATTATAGCTAAAAAGGGTGAAATAATTTTCCATGTAAAGGGTTCAGCATCAAGTCTAGAAAAGTTTAAACTCTTGATAATCGTGAATTACTACAATTGTTAGCACTGCTGCATTTCTAAGACAATGAAATACATAGACTTCTGATACTGAACTTTAAGACATCTGACTGCCTCCTAACATGGTGAAAGTTTTGAAGAGAGAAATTAGCAGAGGTGTAACTTTAGTTATAACTAGGAGTTCATTTCAAAATAGAGAAGGGGAACATTTTTTGTCAGAAGGTATAGTTAGACTAAATACACAACAATGTGACTGTACATTTCAGAATCATTGGTGAATAATCAAAAATATTTGGCCAATGAACCATATAAATTATTGGTGACATAAATTATTATCAGCCTATGGGAGATATCTACAAAATTTTCTGTAAAGGGTCATCAATTCTTCTTAATATACATGTTCTAATAAAAATTTACTTAAGAAAACCAAAATCTTAATTTCTTGTAATTTCATGTTATGAAATATTAGCAAATATGATTATCTTTATATATTTTCAATGATGAAATATATAAAAACCATTCTTAACTCAAGAACTGTAACCTCACCTCCCAAAAAATAATATAATGGGCCAATGTGTACTACAATCTAAAATTTACATAACCACTAATATTGCACAAAATTATAAATATTGCATTAGTTTGATAAACTCCAGAGTGTCATACGAAATTATTCCCTGATAATTTTAAGGATGAGGAAATGCTAAGAGGGCCAGCCAGATAGCTCAATGGACTAAAGGGCCTGTTTAGGCAGAGTGAAGTGGCCAGGGTTTGATCCCAAGATGCCATGCCAGCCTAGGGCACTCTGAGAAGAGGACTGAGACTGGGCATGGTGGTGTGTGCCTGCAATCCCAGCTCTTGGGAGGCTGAAAACAGGAGAATCACTATGAGTCTGATCTACCTTGCAAGACGCTGCAGACCCTGTACTAAATACATTTTTTTAAAAAAAGAAATGCTAAGAGAAGACACAAAGAAGAGACTACTGTATTTTGTTCCCAGTGTCACAGATTATATTACTGTGGTCTTACTTTTTGTTTCCTCCATATTTTCTAAGAACTAAATTAATTTTAAAATTATAAAATATAGCTTTTTTTTCATTTTATGTATTTGGTACAGGGTCTAACTATGCATCTCTAAATGGTGATACTTCTGTTTTCAGCCTCCCCAGTGCCAGTATTACAGGTATGAGTCACCATGCCCTTACTCTGTCACCAGCTCAGTGTGCGTGCGTCAGGGGTGGGGCCAGCACAGAATGTGGGACCAGGGACCTAATATTTTTTACGTGTTACTTTTGCAATGTTAATTTACCTAAAGTAGAAACAAAACCTATCAAAGATATTATTGAAGACTTAACATAGTATATCAGGATTCTGTATAAAATTATAAAAGGTTTCAAGTTTTATTTTTTCATTATATGTGCAATTACTCTGGTAAAGGAATATCTGACAGCAATAGACTGCTTATACTCCTGCCAGTTGCTGTTAGAGAGAACACTAGCTACAGCCAACGGGGAGCTCTCCAAAGAAATGTAACTTGGAAGGACAGCTCTCTAGCTAAGGAAAATTGGGGTAAGGATTTTTAGTTATACATTCACTAAATCTCAAGCAAGTCACAAAGAATCATTTAGCACTAGAATGAATCGGAATAAAATTCTTCAAAAAAAGTATTACTTAATACTTGGTGAGCTAAATAATCACCAAAGATAATATTGAGATGAAGATATTATATTTAAACATAATTATCAACATTAAATCAGGAATAAGATAATTGCTACCACCATTTGTAATATTAAAATCTTACTTATTCTACAATGACAACAATATTTTCAAAATCATGAAAATCCATAGAATGAAAAACATAAGCATTACCTTGAAAGTACTCTAGAAAGCCTTAAAAATCTACAAAGTATTTAATAAATCATTCTATAGAGTGTAAATTCATAATACACAAAATCAATTCTAGTCCTGTATAACAGAAAAGTAACTAAAATAAAATTAGAAAAAAGAGAATTAAAATAGCAAATGAAATAAGATACTTAAAAAAAAAAAATCCATAGCAAAACTTAAATACAACCTTTCTAAGAAAATAGCTATTAAAGACAATAGTCCTAAGAATTTTCATCAGGTTTTTGAAAATAGCAGTTAATGGTTATTAACTGACTGACTCTTTAAGTTGGAATCTGTGAACTAAGCAACAACACTGAGGACAGCAATGTGTAATACTAAGACCACGTTTGAGGGCCGGCCAGATAGCTCGGCAAACTACAGTGCCCACTTAAGCAGAGCACAGCGGCCAGGGTTCAATCTCCAACATGCAGGGCTGGCCCTGCCTCCAAGGCCTGCTGAGAAAGTGAGAGACTGTGCCTAGTGGTACATGCCAGTCATCCTAGCACTTGGGAGGCTGAAAAGAGGAGAATTACTACTACAAGTCCAATGTATGTAGTGAGACCCCGTACACCCTGTAGACCCTGTCATAAACTCATTAAAAAAATTATTAAAACCATGCTTGACACATCTGTCATCTCGGTTTTCTAAACGTATACTGATTTTTTGGGTTTTTTTTTTTTGTACTGGGGATTGAACTCAGGATCTTGTGCTTGCCAGGCAGGCCCAGAATATTGTTTCTAATGTCAGATTAATTATTACTCTATGCTTCTTAAATTTTTTAAAAAATGTAATAAAAGAAAAAAGAGTCAAGAACAAAAATTTAGGATTTCTTGAAAGCATGTGATATTTAATCATATGTCCCATCTTGCATAACTACATCTATTAATCTGAACAACAGATTTTTGACTAACAATAGATAACATATCAACCACTGTTAATCAGATATTCCTGTTTTGAAAATCTGTAACATATATATTGTCATGTTCCATTTCTAGCTTTCTTTTTGTTTGTCTTACTCTTGCTTTTACTCTCAAATCAAAAGAAAATTACAATAATAAAAAGAAGATCTAGACTAAAGCACCTGCTTAGGCAACAGTTCATTGTCCAGGGTTTGCTCCTCAGCTTGCCATGTTGGCCTTGCCACAGAGACACACTGAAATGGTGGTTGAAACTGGGTGTGATGGCACATGCCTATAATCGCAGCTCTTGGGAGGCTGAACACAGGCAGATCACTAAGAGTCCAATCTACATAGTGAGACCCTACAGACTCTGAACTACATACAATAATAATTATTATACTTATTAATAAAAGATCTGAGTAAGTAAAAGGCAATCTATTTCAAATATACACGTACTTCTAATACATATGCATATTTTAGAGGAAAATATAAATTTAACTTCTGTAAAAATATTTACAAGATATAAAATGATAGCAAGATTTACATACAAGAGAAAAAGTCAAACAATATCCAACTCAATTTTGAAGACGTATAAAACAAAAGGAAGAGCCGGGCGTGGTGGCGCACACCTGTAATCCCAGCAATTGGGAGGCGGAGACAGGAGGATCAGTGCGAGTTCGAGACCAGCCTGGGCTACAAAAGTGAGCTCAAGGCCAGCCTCAACTGCATAGTGAGACCCTGTCTCAAAAAGACAAAAAAATAAATAAACAAATAAATAAAACAAAAACAAAAAATAAAATAAAACAAAAGGAATTTCCCTATTAGATATCAAAGGAGAATTTAAAGTTATAACAACTGAGAATGGTAAACTAAGAAGAGGTGCTATAAGCTTGTAATCCCAGCACTTTGGAGACTGAGGCAGGACAATCATATATTTAAGACCAACCACAAAGTATAAAAAGTGAAGCCATATTAATATGCTGAGCTGTAAAAGGCTCAAGTCAATAGCTTTCAACATTCCCAGTTCTACTGATAACCCACTACTCTTACAGATTTTTGGATAATATATATAGCTACTTTCTCTTAATTCAATGAAAAGAAAGACTTGTACTAATAGTGTTTAGAAAAGTTATGTCTGCATCTTGTACTCTGAACAATTACTATGACTACAATATGCAATGTATTAACTGTCAGAACTGTTCTACTAACCCGTTTTGAAAAAAATAGAGAAAAATAAATCTATTAACAACAATAAAAAACAGATATGTATCATTAAGAAAAGAAAAATAAATTTGAGACCAGTCTGGCCTACACAATGTTAGATAGATCCTGTCTCAAATTAGTTGATTGACTGATTGATTAAATAACTCAAGAGTATTTCCCACTCATACAAAATAGATTAATAATCATCACATAATGTAGAAAGCTAGACACACACTTATGTTCAATATATGACCGAGATGGTATTGAAGATAAGTGCTCCAAACAGCTTTTCAATAATTTATCTAATAAAGCATTTTTAGAGACTTATAGTAAACAAAATATAAAGTCCATCTACCACAATTGTCTAATGGCTAATCTTTAGTTAGACTTTGAACCTATGAGAAAAACGCAATATTGTAAGAATTCAGTCTGCTCATGCTATTCAGTCTTAATAACATGAGACTTCAAAAGGCATAACATTCTTTAAAAAAGACCACTTGAAATATATACATAAATATACAAGTTTATATTACAGACACTACAATGATTCACTGACTTTTTAAATGTAAACCATGGAATTTACATAGAATTCTCAGTTTTCCAGATCTCTCCTTCTTATAGTACAACATTTTTCTAAAAAACAAGGAACACCTACCCCACTTTAACCGTCTCTTTTAAATGTGAAAGGTAAGTTGTGGAAGGGGGACAGTGGTCAAGGAGTTTGGAAATGGCTTTACCACAGCTCCCTTTCCCCTTTGAGAATAAAAGCAGGAAGACAAACATTGCAGGAAGACATGAGATAAGTAATATATTCAATTATAGAGCTGCACCTTTCCTACACTTTAAAAGAATAATTCATACTTTCACCCTACAGAAATAGAAATCTTCCGAACAAATTTCTAAGAATACATAATTCAAGGCATTTCTCAGGAACTTTCCAGTACCTCTTTTTCTAACATTCAATAAATGTTTGCAATCTGGAATTTCCCTCAGTAAATTTTTCAAAAATATTTTTCTACATATCTATGCAAAGACTTCATCTATGTCCCCTCTTCAACCCTCTTCCAAGACTTTGTGGCTAATGTTATAACTGATATTTTGACAGATAGTACATTTACTTATGGTAGTATTACACATATAGGTATACAAACATTAGGAACTATTTTGGCTTGGGTTTCAAGAGATGTCAGAGCTTCAACATAAAAAGTTGAGAATAATCATTATGACTTTAAGCCCTGAAAACACATGAGATCACCCTGGTAGAAAAGTAAAAGGGTAGAAGGTGAGACTATCCAAATAAGAGGGCAAAATGGAATCCTTTCTCCTTTAGATTCCAGCATGCTTTGATTTGGAGAGTTAGAGGAAAGATTAGGAAATGCAATTAGAGGACTTAAGCAACTTATCTCATTTAACTGTTTTACAACCAAAACCAAGACAGTGAAAAATTTCGGTGAGTTGAAACTAAGTTTTCCTATAACAAAAGGATTTGTAATATCAGCTCTCCCTCCCCCTTCCCACTCTCTTCCCCCTCTCTCTCTCTCCTCTCTCTCTCTCCATATATATATAATTATATAATTATATAATTATATATATTATATATAATTATATAATTATATATACATATTATATAATTATATAATTACATATATACATATATATAATTTTAGAAAAATAAAACTACACATACATGTTAAAACATTTAAATAAAGCAGATATTAAAAGTAAAAGCTTCCATTTACTAGCATGATTCACTAACTACTCATCACAACAGCTAACATCATGTAACACTAACAGAAAATATTTGCATCCTCACTGATGTCTAAACACTAACTACAGAGATTAGCTGAATTTTTAGAGGACATCATGTATATCAACAGAGCGATATAATCTACTTCATGCATCTCCAGCAAGATCCATCACATTACTTATATTAAAGATAAAGGATAGGGGTTATTTGTTTTTTGATGTGTTTAGAAATGAACTGTTATCAAAACGATCAATAGAGACAATGTTCATAGCTCTTAAAAATGAAGTTAGAATTTTATTTGCAAGGACGGTAAAAACGCAACTGTTAAAAAAATCTAAACCTGTGAGCCATGCAAGTATAGTGGAAACTTAGACCAAAATTTTTCTACATCAAAATTATCAACACAGTTATTTCATTTGTGGTAAGCATTCCTGGCTTATTATGAAAGAGTCAGCAAAAGAAAAAAATCATGCATTTTTACTGATTTCTGTCACTTGGAAAATGGAGTGGAGGAACTTTTTTCTACTTTTCCCACTAAGTACACAACAAAAACCTTGGACATTTTATGTAGCAGGAATGTAAAATGACTTTAAAAGTTGCAAAAGGCCAATGAGATAGCTCAGTGTACCAAGTGCCTGCTTATGCAAGCACAGAGACTGGGGTTTGATCGCTGGCACCACATGCTGCTGTGACCCCAACCCTTGGCAAGAATGCTGAGCCAGCCACCGAGACTGGCATGACGGCAGTGCACACCTGTAGCCTGTAATCCCATTGCTGGGGCAGCTGAAATATGAAGGACCACTATGAGTCTGAGCTGTAAACTAAGGGTAGTCTGGGGGAAAAAAGACAAGAATAAATTAGGAAGTTCACTCATATTGTTCCTGGGTTCTCAAATTATCAGTACAAAAAAAACGCATAAAACAATGTTGTGATGTGCATCTTGAGCTCCCTTATACTCATCAACCCAGACTTAGTAGCCTAAGACCAGGAATATATACATGCCAACAATTGCAAATGGAAAACAGCACCAAAGATTATAAACCAAAGGTCAGGAGACAGCAACCCACTAAGAGAGAAAATGCTTACACAGTAATTGCTCTACTACAGAAGAACATGGCAGAAAAATTCCATCTATGCCCCAAAAGTTTGCATATAAATTGTAGAGTTTTGCTGCTCTTAAGATTCCTATTACTTGTACTTTATCCTCGCTAGGACAGTGTCAGGGAAGGTCACATGAGGGGCTGGAATTTTATTCCTACCCTAAACCCTGCAATTGGAGTGGGAGAAAAATGGGGAACAGTAATGAGCAGCATTTACTCTTCTAATACGGGGTGTTCTCACCGAAGGTTCATTAGGCAGCTGAAAAACCCACCGTTTATCTACAAAGTTAAAAAGATACTTTCTTTACAGAGCTGATCAATTCAGGCCCATTAAGAAAATTAGACATCTACATCCCACCTGGCAGTGGAGATGACGTCTTACTTTTCCTCCTTGCTGAGACAAAATCCTCAACATGCAAAGTTAAAGAAGCAAAGGTTTACTTAGCCCACAGTTCACAGAGGTTTCAAGTCAGTTGGCTGGCTCCAAAATAGAATACCATGGCTGAGGAACATCGCAGAGAAAACAGTTCATGGTGGACAAAGTCAATAAAACAGTGAAGAAGCAAACCAGCAAGGAGCAAGGCGTACGGTGTACGTAGTGACCTTTCTGTCCTTTGTATCTTCTCCAGGCTAACTCACTTTTAGGGAGGCTAGCACACACAGCTGGGGTGGAGTAGCCCTAATCAAAGTTTCACAGCATGAATCAATCCCAGCATCACACCCTTGATCCCAGCAGCACACACCTCAATCCAGCCCTCTCTAGAAAGCCCCACCTATAACCACTCATAAAGCTTTGGAGAACATTTAGATACAAGCCATAGCAGATGGTGACCCCCTTCCCCTGCTATAGCAATGTCAGAAGATGACAGCTGATCCTCAGAAGCATGAAGGACTTGTATACTGAAGAAGACAAAACAGTGATGAAATCGACAAGCAAAATCTACATAAATGAAGAGATATAACATGGATTGGAAGACTGCACAGTATGGAATCCAATCATGCTGAAACTGATGTCAAGATCTGCTACAGTCCCTCTTAAAATCACTGTAGGATGTTCTGTAGATAGAGAAAATTATTCTGAAGTATATATGGAAAGGAGAAGGAACTAGAACAGCTAAAACAATTTTGGAAAGCAAAAGATAGGAGAAATCAGTAACAACATAAGAATCAACACAAAGTGAACCAATTCAATTTCAAAATATGTAACCATATAATCAAGACTGCATTATTGGCAGGACAGACTTGTAGATTAATGGAGCTGAATGCAAAAAAATAAAAATAAACACATATAAATAAATATCCCTAAATGACTTTTTACTAAAATGAGAATGCAACACAACAGAAAAAGAAAAACCTGATAAAAGCATTGGTTATACATAAGCAAAAATAAGCTAAAACATATGAACAGATTACTTCAATCTTTATAAATTCATATAAACATGCATGAGAAATGGACCATGGACTTAAATGTAGAGTATAAATTAATGCAACCTTTTGTAAAAGTACAACACAGGCAAATATCTTTTCAGAGAGTTCTTCCCTGTTACATGTAAAAGAAATAAGCTCAGCTTCATTAAACTTACAAAAAGAAAATCTGAAGGATCTGAAAACAATAAATAGTTAAACCACAGCTTGAAATCAACTATCTACAAACCAGAGAGTCCACAAAGGTTTAATTATTGAACTCTCAAAAGTCTACCATAAAAAGTCAAATCAAATTACAAATAGGCAAAACATATTAACAAACATTCTTCCATAAAGATATGTCCATCTATATACATTAAAATGTCAAATGTAAGGAAATGAAAAGATGTTCAGCATTATTACCCGTCCAATATGCAAATTACCACTAAATGAAGCTACCATTATGTGTTGATCACTAGGGCTAAGTGAAATATAGAAACAACATTAAATGCTACTGAAAGCATGCTTAGGTGGACACAGAGGCTGGGAGTTCAATCCCTGGGCCTGCTATGCTGGCCCCAGCCCTGGGGTGCCCTGAGATAGAGATTGAAATTGGGCATGGTGGCACATCCCTGTAATCCCAGTGCTTGGGAAGCTATAAACAGGAAGAACACAATAAGTTCCATCTACATAGTGAGACCCTGTAAACTCTGTAGACCCTGTACTAAGTACAATTAATCAATCAGTAAATAAACGCTACTGAAAATACAGAAAAGCTAGATTTCTCAGACAAAACGGTTTAGCCATTTGGCAAGTTCTGGTAGGTTTAAAAACTCTTAACTATGGAAATGAAAAGCACTGGCCAAAGACCACATAGGCAAACATAAGTATGCATGTGACTATGCAGAAAAGTACATATAGATAGATGTGTATTTTATGTGTATCGTATGCATACCTATATAAAACTATGTTATAGAAATGTTTCTATATTTTATTAACATAACCATTACCATGAAATAAATTTTAAAACAATAGGATCGGCCAGATAGCTCAGTGGATTAAAGCACCTGCATAGATAGGCAGTAGGGACTGAGGTTTGATCCCTGGCATGCTGTGCATATCCGGTCCTGGAGTGCACTGAGACATCAACTGACACTGGGAGGGACATAGTGTTGCGCACCTGTAATCCCAGGGCATGTGAGGGTGAAAACAGAAGGATCTCTAGGAATCTGATCCGCGTACTGAAACCCTGTAGAACTTATAATAAATACATTTTTAAAAAATTAAACTACATTATTTTACCCCTAAACAATTGCTATCAAGACAAATATAAGCCGGGCGTGGTGGCTCACGCCTGTAATCCCAGCACTCTGGAGGCTGAGCCAGGAGGATCGATGCAAGTTCGAGACCAGCCTGGGCTACAAAAGTGAGCTCAAGGCTAGCCTGAGCTGCATAGCGAGACCCTGTCTCAAAAAGACAAAGAAAAAAAGAAAAAAAGACAAATATAGTAGAAAGTATCATTAAACTAATTATAAAGTAGTTTAAGTATCTACTTAACACACAAGAAGACCATGAAAAAAGGGCCAGGGGGCCAGGGAGATAGCTCAGTAAAGTAAGAGCTTCCCTGGAGAGCAGCACCCTGAGTTCAATTGCCAGTACCGAAAAATAAATAAATGAATGAATGAATGAATGAATGAATGAATGAGAGAAAAGGGTCAGGGAGTTAGCTCTGTGGTTTAAAAACCTGCCTGGCAAGTTGCCTGGCAAGCAAAAGGTCCTGAGTTCCATCTCTGGTACCACGGGGTGGCGGAGGAAAAGGAAAAAGGATGTGAGGATTATTTTTTTGGGGGGGGGGTGCTGGGGATGGCGGGGATGGTGTGGGGGAGGAGCTCAGCACCCAGGGCAGGCGGCTCGTAGTGCTGGGGATAAATTCCTAGAGGTCCCTGCTTTCTGTCTAACCTTGGCTAAGGAGGCACTTTAGACCATTGAGCTTTCTTGCCAGCCCGAGAAACTTTAAAAGGTAAAGAATTACAAGAAGATGAACCTAAGTGCACTCTGGACCCATTCTGAGGCTGCGCCCGCTCTACCAACGAGGAAGTCTCCACTCTACACTTCCTAGTGGGTTTGAGCCCAAGAAAAGTCCACTCATCGCAAGACTCCGGAAGTCAAACAAGGAGGCTGCCAACTTCACCTGGGGAAGACACAATGGCCTACTGTGTCTGAAGGGAACTGTCATTGAAGGTTAGAAAATCCGAGTTGTTGGTGTTGGAGGATAATCTCGGGCCAGCAAGGTCAGGATGCAGCTCCTGAATATGCAGGGCCGCATCGCAGAGAATTGTGGGAGTACTTGCCAGCCCTCGTAGTGCGCAGGCGCAGAACCCAGCGTGCACCTCTGTCTTCCAGAGTATTCCTAAGGTCCGCTTTTCACGTGGGGTTGCCCAGTGAGGCTGATTCGCTACCCATGCCTAAAAAGTACACCTTCCTTATCCTTCAATAGTCATTCTCAGTTCCTGAATGGTACCTTTTGTTCACAACATCAATAGTCCAGCACTTCTTCTGCTGAGGCAGGTTTTAAAGAGGCTAAACTGGATATATTCTTCCCCTGGAGAAGTCAAACTGGATAGTGGAAAAAGAAGAGAAAAATCTATCTAGAAGAAACCAGGCAAGACTATGAGCAGGTAAACAGAAACACTGTAGAGGCAAGTTGTGCATATTCCCACTAAATATAGACTATAAACTGGGAGAAAAAAAGAAAAGAAAAGAAAAGAAAACCCGCCACCCCGTGGTACCAGAGATGGAACTCAGGACCTTTTGCTTGCCAGGCAACTTGCCAGGCAGGTTTTTAAACCACAGAGCTAACTCCCTGACCCTTTTCTCTCATTCATTCATTCATTCATTCATTCATTCATTCATTCATTCATTTATTTATTTTTCGGTACTGGCAATTGAACTCAGGGTGCTGCTCTCCAGGGAAGCTCTTACTTTAAAGTCCTTTATTCACACACTTTATTTATTTATTTATTCATTTATTTTAACGTATTTGGTACAGGACCTCACTGCACAGCTTGGACTTACAAGGATTTTCCTGTTGTCAGCCTCCCCAGCCCTGGAATTACAGGCGTGCCACCACCACGCCTGGGCTCAGTGGCTCGCTCAGTGGCCCAGTGGCGGGGCTGGTGCTGCATGTGGTACCAGGGATCGAACCCAGTTTCCTGTACTTGCCTGACCAGGCGCTTAGTCCACTGAGTTTTCTCACCCAGCCCTGGCCTTATTTACCTTAAGGCAGAATGTTTTTGAAATTTTAAATTAAAAAGACATTGTAGACATAATGATGAGGGCATCTGTATGGAGAAGAATATTCAATTTTATTAGTTTGAAAATATTTTGGCTGAACTTCCTTTCTCCATGTGATGATACACCTTTGTAGATTAGTGAGAAAATGTTTTTGTCCTCTGTCTGACAGCAGAGGATTCCCCACTGAAGAAAAGTCCTGTTAATTTACTGAATGAAAAAAAAAAAATTTATATGTCAATCTCATTGAACTAAGAAGTCATGCTGAATAGAACAAATCAAAATATTGAAAGGCCATCATCTAGATAATGAATCTTACTGAACAGCAGAAAATTAATCCTGAAGAGAAATTAGTGACTATAGTATAATTTCATTGAATATATACAGAGAAACCTTCTGCGTGTAATGAATGTGGGCAAGCCTTTACCCAAAATCCGTATGTTATTAACTATCAGCACATTCATACTGAAGAGCAGCTTTTTCACTGTAATGGTTGTGTCAATATTTTGAAGGGAAGCATGAAAAATGAGATGAACTTCAACAAACGTTAAAATGTAGAGGACACCAGAAGTTCATATTGAATAAAGGATATTCATATGGTGAATACACTATGCCCAACCAATAAACCATAGCAGAAGAAACACTACAACTTTAGGTTCACATCCCCAAAATTGTAGATGAAAATAGGGGTCTGTAGCTGCACTCAGCAGTAACCTGGACATCTTCGCCAGTATAACAGAAGTAAGGCATAAAAATTAGGAAGGAACAAACCCATATAGTTATGTACAAAAGTGAGTCTCTATGATACTCACTCTGCAGAACAGGAAAGATTCCAGAAAGAGATCTACACATTTTCAAATTTGTAAAATAAAAGGAAAGGCATTAGAAGATGAGGAAACAATAAGGCTTTAAAAATTATTTGGAAGTTATCTGTTCTCCAAAGGCAGAATGGAGAAGGGATTACACAGAGAAGTAAATCCCAGCAGACTGAAGACAGAATTATGAAAATCCTGTATATTAAAGGTGGTTATGAGTTTGGGAGACAGTGAACAAGTCCTTGTAACAAATTCAAAAATATGTATTTGTTTTACTTGTGTGTATTCTCAGAAAATACCAGGAACATCTGTGTGTCTTGGTTTGTAGAAGTTAGATGTCACAAACAATTTAAATGGCCATCTGGAACAAAATGGAAAGTTCTTTTGATGGAGTGCTATACATAAATCAATTTAAAGGCAGTGCATGAGCATTACATGTTAATGGAAATACCTAAAAAGTGGGAGAGGGGAAAGCATTGTAGAATTGTGCATATATACTTTAATGATATTTTGTAAATTTGAGTAACAAATCCTTTCTTGATAAAGGTCTGTACTTTATATTGCTAATGGATACACATAAACGTATAAGTGTTTTAGAAATCAATTAAAAGGATAGAGACCAAACTCTTACTTTTCTTTTCTTTTTTCCTTTTTTTTTTTTTTAAATTTATGGAGGGGTCTACAGAGCGCTCAGGATCTCACTACTAGATCGGACTCATAATGATCTGCTTGTTTACAGGCTCCCAAGTGTTGGTATTACAGGCATGCACCACCATGCCCAGTCTCAATTGTGGTCTCAGAGCACAGGGGAGGAGGGGGATGGGCAAGGTGGGCAGGGCTCACACCCCTGCCCCCTGTGCCTGCTTGCAGACACTTTAATCAGCTGAGCTATTTGGCCAGCCCAAGACCAAACTCTTGATGGTGACCTGCCAAGAGTAGAACAGGGAAGGGAATGAATATGGGAAGTGAGACGCAAGGTGCTACTGGTTTTTAAAAAATGTTCCATTTTTTAAAATTACAAGTGGGGGCTGGGGAGATAGCTCTGAGGCACAAGTGCCTGCTGGGCAAGTGCAAGGTCATGAGTTCGAACCCTGGTCCCACAAAAAAAAAAAATAAAATAAATAAATAAATAAATAAATAAAATAAAATTACAAGTAAATTTATAAAGGTACTAACTAAAAAAAGAAAACAAGTGGTCTACATTATCTAATTATATCAATAATTACATGGATGATATACTACAGTAAAATTCCTGAATTGTTAGAGAAAAAAATGTCCAGATTTCCCTAAAGACAGAAATATACTGAAAAGTATAAGAACATATTCAATGCAAAATGGAAGCATAATAGAGTTGGGGCAACCACACTGGCATCACACAAAAAAGAATTCAAGACAAGAATGTAAGTAGTGCCAACCAGTGATGCTTACACCGAACTTATTAAAAAAGATATGAAATTGCAAACAAATCACCTAAAAATAGAGATTCATAACACTGAAAGTACAAATGGACTATTTAACAATGAAAGAGACCCCTATATCCTATTCTGTATCACTTACATCAACTAAACAGAAAATTTATATGGAGACACAACTGAAAGTACAATACCACCAGCTAGACCTAAATTACTATACAATATTCCACCCAGCAAGAGCAGAGCACACATATGTTTCAAGTAAGGGTATATGGAAATACTTTCAGGATGTTTTTGTTCCTTCAAAAGATTACCAAAACTGACAACAGTTTAGATCAAAGAACATAGCGAAATACGCAGATTGCCACATTTAAACACTTGCAAAATAATTTGGAAAAACATTGATTTGGAAGACGTGTACTCTAATTTACTTCCAAGCTACAATCAACACAATGATGTTGGCATGAGGAATGGCAACTGATAGCTTCGAGACTGGAAAATAATCTTTACAGCAGTAGCCAGTCCTTTCATGACAGTGATGCCAAATCAATTTAGCCAATCTTACAGAAAATTTAAATAACATGAATGATTTTATGACACCATTCACTCAAATTAAATAAAATAGATGTATTGAATAGAAACACAAATTACTAAAAGTAACCCAACAAGGAATATAATATGAATTCACCTATAAAAATTAAGTAAATTGACTTAGTAGTTAAAACTCTTCATTTAGAGATAAGCATAGCACAATATATTCACTGATGAATTCTGTAAAACATTTTATGTGTTGTTATTGTATTTTAAGGAAGAGGCTACAGGGTGTTCAGGGTCTCGCTATTAGATCAGACTCATGGTGATCTTCCTGTTTACAGTCTCACAAGAGCTGGAATTACAGGCTTGTGACGCCACGCCCAGTCTCAATTGGCATCTCAGTGTGCCCCAGGGATGGAACCAACATGGCAAGCCCAGGCATCAAACCCCCGGCCACTGTTCCTGCTTTCAGGCACTTCAATCCACTAAGCTATTTGGCCAACCCTATTTTAGAAAGAGATATGACTGATCCTGTATAAACTGTTCAAGGACAGAGAAGGAAGGAATATTTATCAATAAATTTTAAGAAGCTATTGTTACTGTAATTTTAAGGCTAATGTCACGAAAAAAAGAAAGCTTTAGTCCAGTATCTGTCATAACCATATACACAAAAATCTTCAACAAAATATTTTCAGACCCGTCTAGCAACACATAAAAAGATAATATACTGTGACCAAATGGGACTTAGGTTAGTAATGAAAATTAGACTCTATGAAGAAATCATTGCTATGACATATTTATTTATTTATTTATTTATTTATTTATTTATTTATTTTTGGCTTTTTGAGACAGAGTCTCGCTATGCAGTTGAGGCTGGTCCTGAGCTCACTTTTGTAGCCCAGGCTGGTCTCGAACTCGCACCAATCCTCCTGCCTCAGCCTCCCGTGTGCTGGGATTACAGGTGTGTGCCACCACGCCCGGCTATTATTTTTTTTTTAAAGAAAAAAAAGATATGATTTTTTTTTCCCAATAAATATGAAACAGCATTTGCGTTAACCAGCTTCTTGCTGTCATGACCAAAATGAGAATGCTTTAAAGGATGAAATACTTGTTTGTGACTCACAATTTAGGAGATTTTACTAATAATGGGTCAGCCAGCTCTGATGCTTTAAGTCTGTTGTGAGGCAAAACCATAGTGGCTGAAGAGTGTGGGAGAGCAAAGATGACCACCACGTGGAAACACAGAAGCACAGGGAGAAGAAAAGAGCCAGAGAGGAAGAGACTGAAGACAAGATAAGGCCCTAAAATGTGTACCTCCATGGTCTGTCCCCTCCCACAGACCCCAGCTCCCATTTCATCATCTCACAATATCCTCTAATTATGATCTTGTCAGTCCCAGTGAGCAGATTAGGTCAAAGTTCTCAAATACCGTTTCCTTCTCCAAGCTCCCACTCTGAACATTACTGCACAGAATATCAAGCCCTAAGTCCTTGAATCTTTAAGGGGCAATCCATGTTAAATCAGAACAGCATTTGAGAAAGAATAACACACAATCATTATAAAAATATCAAAAGTTATGGATAAATCTTTCTCAAACTAAAAAGAGGATACTTAGAAGAAATCTGCTAATATTTATATGTAATGGCAAAACTGGAAAACTTCTAGTGAGACTAAGAACCAAGTACAAATATCTGATATTACCATTTCTATTTAACAGTTTACTGAAGGTTCTAGAGAATATAATCAAGAAAGAGTTCTATGATTATAAAGGAAGTATAAAACATTATATTTGATGATAAAGTAAATTTTTATTAATAATATACCAAAGAATCTCCAAAGTGTTTGTAGAACTAATAAGTTCAGCAAGGGAAAAACATATATGATCAATATATTAAAATAAGTTATATTTTGGACTGGCCAGATAGCTCAGCAGATTAAATCACCTACTTAGGAAGGTGCATGGGCTGGGGTATTCCATTCCTGGCCTGCCATGCTGACCCCTACCCCAGGGCACTCTGATATGGTGATTGAGACTGGGCATGGTGTCACACACCTGTAATTCCAGCACTTGGGATGCTGAAAATAGGAGGATCACTGAGTCTGATCTTTGTAGTGAGACCTTGTAGACCCTGTACTAAATACAATAAAAAATTAATAAATCAATAAACTAATAAATTATCTTTATGTTTGTACATAATAAAAAGACCTAAGCTAAAAATAGTACAATTTCATTTGCAATAGCATAAAAGGAGTGAAAGTGTACTATTTTTATTTAAATATGTAAAATATTTATATAATAAGAACAACAAAATGTTGCTGAGATAAAAATTCTGGTAATGTGAAAGACAATCCATACACATGGATTGGAAAATTTCATTTATTAAAGGAAAGGCCAGTACAAGTAGACCCATAGATTTAACCCAACCGCTACTAAAATCTCAGCAGGATTTTTATAGAAATTAAAACAGTATAGAAAAAGAGAGAGAAAATTGAAGGACTCATGGTTCGCAGTTTCAAAATTTGCTACAGAACTATAGCAGCCGTGCTATTAAATCTCTAGTACAAAGAAAGAAACATAGGATAGAAGAATGTCTCTGAATGGATGTTAGAGATGGATGAGCGATGATCTTCAACAGAGATGAAAGAAAAAGTCTTTTCAATAAATAATGTTGGAGCTACTTACTGGACATCAACACACAAAGTAACAAAGTTAAGGTACTTCCTTCTTAGAGCAAAATATTATCCAAAATGGATCATGGACTTAAATGCAAGACTCATAAGTGTATGACCTTTGGAAAACAGTACAGGAATATTCCTCATCTTGGATTAGACAGTTGAGTCTGAGCTAAGACAGCAAAAGTGTCAAACTAAATTTTAAAATATAATCTGAATTTCATTAAAAAATCTAAACTTTGTGATTCAAAGGGACCTACTATACAAATAAGAATCATACAGAAATGAGAATAGCCTAGAACATCCAAAATTAATGTGAAAAATGCACATTGGAGGATTTATATCGGATCACTTTCAAAAATCATTTAAAGCTTGATCAGTGAAGACCCTGTACACAGCACCAGCCTGACAAACATGAGTCCCTAAATCTGATTCTCGATACCACACAAAAGAAATGAAGAAGTTGTAATATTGGCATAAGGAGGAGCAATGGACAAAAATGAGACCAGAAATCAAAGTGCATGCTTACGGTCAGTTGAGTTTGGGCAATGCCAAGGCAATTCTAGGAGAGAAAAGATAGGTTTTCCAACAAATGTTGTTAAGAATATTAGATACCAGCCGGGCGTGGTGGTGCACGCCTATAATCTCAGCACTCGGGAGGCTGAGGCAGGAGGATAGGTGCGAGTTCGAGACCTATCTACCAAAGTTCGAGACCAGGCTACCAAAGTGAGCTCAAGGCCAGACTGAACTGCACAGTGAGACCTTGTATCAGAAAGACAAAAAAAAAAAAAAAAGAATATTAGATACCTACATGCTTAAATATAATTTCATACAGAAAAGAACTAAAGTTTTTCACCTACTTGTATGAAAAATAAAATACAAAATATATAGAAGAAGCTGGGCATGGTGGCGCACGCCTGTAATCCCAGCACTCGGGAGGCTGAGGCAGGAGGACTGGTGCAAGTTCAAGACCAGCCTGGGCTACCAAAGTGAGCTCAAGGCCAGCCTCAACTGCATAACGAGACCCTGTCTCAAAAAAAAAAAAAAAAAAAAA
>PVJA010037771.1:0-13149 GCA_004027025.1 Myocastor coypus | reverse complement strand
GTGTATACAAATCCTGTAGTCATTTTTTTCTTCTGTTCACTCCTGTTTAGGCTCAGTGCCCTCCTTTAATTCTCAGAACACCTCTAGGTACTGGGCCCAGCAAGCCACATAGTTACCCTCCTCATCTTCATAAAATTTCATTCAAATGTCATCATTTCAATGAGACCCTAATCAAGACTGTAAACACCCAAATGAATATTAACCCCTTATCCCTTTTTCCTTTTTTACCAAAACACACTCTATACAATGTGCTCCTTTATTCTGGCTATTTTTAATGTTTATCTCCGTTTGTTCCCATGCTGACAAGCAGAATTGAGTTTTACTAATGAAGTAAAGACGCTCATACTAGACAATAAATAGCCAATCAGTCTTCTGGTTAGTTACAGGAAATAGTTTTAGGAGGCTCAAGGATATGAGCTTTTTTTTTTTTTTATCAATGTAGAATTTAAAAATAAAAAGAAAACATGCTTTGGTACTGTACTTTAAATCGCATAGCCTCATCACAATATACTGTAATTTGTTCCAAAAATTTTACTTGTAGGTGAAAACTCATATATGTGATTAACCCCCATTATAATTAAATGTAAATGCTCCAACATTTTATTAAAGAAAACATGATTGACTATACAATTGCACTATAGAAAATAAGTGTTTATAAGTAACATACCATGAATAACTGTGGACTCTGGTACTATACTAATAAAACAGAAAAATTTGTAAAGTAACTGGAAATTCCATGGCAGCTGCAATACCAACACTAGCCATTCTGCCAGTTGTTCAGAGGCTGTGCAAATGTGCACAAACCTGCAGAAACATCCATAAATGGATTTGGAAGATATTTTTATATAACATACCTAAGTTTAGAGGGTTTAAAAATTTCTTTAGATAAAACATCACATTATGATGCATGAACATGCAGAGATGAACTTTACCTTGGTGAGAAGTATAAACCATAAAGTAGACTGCTTAAGTTCCTCTAAGTAAGCTACTAAACTTAGATCTGAACGAATAAAGGTTACTTGTGCAAAAAACAATTTGGCCCATAAATTCGTGGCTTTTTATGTAGAAAATACACATTGAAGAATTAATATATTTGTCTTACTGGAGAGATATCTAGAAAGTCAAACTAAAAATTTAAATGACAATTAGTTATGCAAGGATCACAGAGTAAGTGGTTTCCTTCCATGTTCAAACCTACCTCTATCAACATGGAGTCAGAAAGATTCAGAGGCCACTACATTACCATCTTTTCCTATTAGTGAGGGAGAAGGCTGTTAGCAGACTTCATTCCAAATTAGACTCTGTTTGGATAATGACCCTAACTCCACTTCAGTAATTAGTTACATACATAAAAGGGGAGGGTGCATGTGTGCGTGTGTGTGTGTATATGTGTATATGTGTGTCTGTAATAGTGAACTACCCCATTTAAGCCCATAATAAATTGTTCTAAAACAAGAATTGAAACCCAGTCTGTTTTATGTGGTACGTGATGAATCATTCTGAAAGAACCAATGCAGCTCTTTACGAAATGCTTGTATAGTGTGTGATATATGTAACGACACAAAGTACTAATTCCCAGTATTTCAGAATGTGATTGTCTTTTGAGATACCAAATTTAAACAGGTAATTAAGGCTAAGTGAGGACACATGAGTAGACCTGATCCACCTGCAATGATGCTCTCAAAGTGGACATTAGTACAGAGAAGAAAGGTCATATGAAGAAACACAGTGCAGATGGCCACTACAGTCCAAGACAAGAGATTTCAGAAAAATTCTGCTCACATCTTAATTTCAGACTTCTATTCTCCAGGACAGTGAAGAAACGGTTTCTTCTTTAAGTACCCACCTTATGCTGTCTGATGAACAGCCCTGGCAAGGCTAGCCCATCAATTTTCTCAAACAATAAATGTAGTTTTCAAGATCATTTCAATTCACAAATCATAAATATCATTGTCAGTGGCCACCTGATTTATGCAATAAAACATTCTACAATAAGGGAAACTTCCAGACAACTAATACTGGCTTTTAACAACCCAATGTTATATTCTAATCATATCAGGTGGAACATTTTCTAAAACATATCATTATACATTACCCCCCCCATATACCATACCACACTTTAACCTTTAAAAAGTACGAATAAAAATTTCCAATAAAGCTAGGCATGGTGGTGCATGCTTATAATCCTAGCACTTGGGAGGTTGAGGCAGAAGGATCTGTGCAAGTTCGAGACCAGCCTGGGCTGCAAAAGTGAGCTCAAGCCCAGGCTAAACTGCATAGCGAGACCCTGTCTCAAAAGACAAAAAGAAAAAAAAAAATTCAATGGAACAGTCAGTAGTCTAATGAGTTATTGCCTCTATTTAAAATTGGAACTGATTTTTCTTGTCTTATGTTTATAATTTGTTCACCTCTTCTTTCCAGATAATTTTTCTTGAAACTTATAGTGTGTCTATCATGTAGAAAATGTTTTTATCTGTTGGGGGTTGAGAAACTCAGGAACTAAGTGTGCTAGAACTGTTTCCACTAAGACTCAAAAGGCTTCAAGGAGAATCTCACCAATGAGCAAACAGGGTAATATAGTCTTTGCAGATGTATTTTTGTTTCTCATAAATGTCCTTACTATCATCGTAGTTTCTGCCTGTATTCTCAAGACTTAATATTTAAGCATTTGTGACTCCTATGTTTGAGTAAATGGGAATTTATTTTAAAAAACTTTACTAATAATTGGCTTGCCACTACTCTTTCAAATTTTTTTCACAGCATCTTTAGTAAAATACTGTAGTAATTTTTAACCTCTCAAATAAAGATGAGTATTCCAACTCTCATAACCTTCACTATCATGTATTACTATATAATATGAACTGTGCTAAGTATCTTACTCAACTATAGACAATGTAAAGAATGAAAGCAAGGAAAGGATATAACTTTCAGATGACTTTTCAGGAATTGTCTTTACTAGACAGATACGCTGTGCAAATGAGCATGGCTACATTAAATAAAACATTTTAATGTCACTGTAAAAGTTACTCATACTATGTACAGGCTTCAAATTCAATATAATCTTGGCATAGGTCATTCTTCTCCATGGACCACTCTGGACATCGATGTAGAAACTTAAAGCACTTTCTAACTTTCTTCAGACACAATGAGTTTATGAAAAAACACAAGCTGTTACACAGAACAGTCTCTGGAAGTGAATCACTATATTATGGAGAATTAAGCATCCCAGAGTCATGTATTTCACACGGAGGTTCTTTTTTTCGAAAAATATAAAGTTCATTGAGATATAATATACATACAATCAATTGCACAGACATTAAGGGTTCAGTTTGAAGAGTTTTGACAAATGGATACATCTATGTAGCCAATCCCACAATAGCATTTTTCAGCCAAGTGTGTGGTGTACATCTGTCAATCCAGGAGGCTAAAACAAGAGGATCCCAAGTTCAAAGCCAGTCTGGACTATATAAGTTGGCCTGAACTACATGGTGAGGCCCTTTCTTCGGAAATAGAAAATCAAACACAAGAAACCGAAAAACAGTGATACAGCACTTTTCAGTCACTTTAGCAAGTTCCTTGGTATCTCTTTACAATTTTCTATCCTAACTATGGGTAGTTATTTCTAAACATGTGTGGTACCTATGATGGCAACTGTTACTGTTTGCTTGATTATCAATAGGTGTATTTGCTGAGTGTCTACATGGCAGTTACTGTGCATAAATGGTATTCCATTTAATTTCCATATCAATTTTGTCAGTTTTGTACTTTACCCATCCATGGGGAGGGAAGGAAATGAAGAAAAAGGACCAAGAAACTGTGCAAAATCAGACAACTACAAAGCGAAGAGAGGGTCAAATGTGAATCAATATCTGAATTAGAACATCTTGTGTAAAAACTAGATTTCCTTGACATAAATGCTAAGGAGTTTTCTGTTAACTCAAAATACACACTAGGTAGAGGATTTAGTGAAGCCCCTGGCTCTCACAACCCACTTCTATGATCCACATCCAATTACTTTATCTTAAGGAGGACAGGTTTTCAGGCTAATACTCTTAACTAAAGAGGCTTATTTACAAGTTCTTGGGGCTGGGGATATCTCGCCTGGCAAGTGCAAGGGCCTGAGTTCAATCCTCAGTTCCACAAACAAAACAAAACAAAACAAAAACCAAAAACAAGTTCTTCAACTGAAAATCTGCATACAAATCTCTTGTATTTCTAGTACAGAGGAGAGAATAGGAATCCTCTAGAGTTAGGTGGGTCATACAGCCCTAAGGATTTTGTTAGTATTTAAAAAATAAATAGAAGCACCACAACCCATGGACTTGCTCTTGGTAAACTAGTGCCACAGACCCCCGTGCGTGCTAAAACTCAAACAAGAGATGCCCCTAAGCATTGTCATTTTATTAAGGACGCAGGGAAGCAAACAACTGGATTAAACTTTCTGATTCCTTGTTACATTAATTTTATGCAGTGTTTTAAATTCAGCTCACTCACATTTACAAAACATTTCACACAGACTACTTCCCTTATGAATGGAACTCTGTTCACATTCACTTAAAACATCAAACTTACTCTGAAATGACTGAGGTTAAAGCTTGTTCAGTGTCAATTTGCAAGAATTATAAAATCCGGAAAAAAAGAGGAGTACAAACGTAGGAGGATAATGAGAGACAGACTCTTCAAGGGGCTCTACTGATAGGAGGCAGTTAGGTAAGGACAGGTGCCCAGAGGCCCCAAGGACTCAAGACAAACCGTGTTGTGGAGGTGGGCATTTCATTCCTTAGAGAGAAGATTTTGTGAGAATTATCACCTAGGAGCGGTATCAGCTAACAAGGGAATTAATGAGTCACTCTCCTCTACCCTCCCCACCCCCGTGTGTGTGGGGGAGCAAGATCGTGGCTGTTTTCTAGTACACCTCCCCTTTGTTTTCGCTGTAGTTTCCCAAGTCCCTTAACACGTGCTGTGGGAGGTAAAGGTCCCCACCCCCGCCTCAGGACTTCTAAAACGAGTGTTTACTAAATCCGAAACGCGTGGCAATCCCCACGCCAAACAGAGACAATTACAACCCACAACTCTTCCCCGCGCAGCACCTGAGCCCCTTTTCTTCCCTCACCTACACAGGAGCACTCCTTCAGTGCAACATAGGCGCCCTGTCGTTCTCCCCTAGAAATATCCCGAGCCCCAGGTCCACCCGGGGCTACAGTGAGAGAAAAGGCAACACAAGGTGCCGTTTTCCCAGTGTGACAATTAGCGAGAGAGTCACACCTTGGGCCCCAGGAGGCTCCACGCCCTCGCGCCCAGCACCCTGGGGCTCTGCTCCCTCGAAGCCGCGGGACTTTTTGGCGCCGCCAGTTCTTTCTGCTAAGCAACCCCAAGATCCCCGCAAGGCGCGGCAGGGCGGGGCGCCGGCCGGCTGCTCCGCGTAGAGGGGCCGGACGGGGAGCGGCAGGCGCGCGGACTTAAGTTTCGGGTGTCTCCCGGCGGCTCTGGAAGGACTCGAGTGGGGCGTGACCTGGCACCCCGAGGAGCCGCGTTTGCCAGGGAGCGGCGGTGAGGCAGTCCAGGCGCCCCAGGGTGGGAAGAGGTTGGAAGGATGCTCTCGGCCGGGCCCTTTCCGTCAGGAGGCGTGGGGCGGCCACGTGGCGCGGAGGCCGCCCGCGGCCGGAGAGGTGGGCGGGGCGGGGCGTAGGCGCGGGGCGCGGGGCGCGGGCGCGGGCGCGGGCGCGGGGCGCGGCTACCTGGCTCTCAGGCGCATCCTTCCCCGGCGCGGGCTGGAGGCCGACGCCAGAGGCGCGGGAGCGCGGCGGGGCGGAGGAGGTCCGCGGAGTCGCCTGGCACTCTCCCCGCTCGCCGGCCCGCTTCGCGCCGCCGCTGCTCCTCCTCCGCCGCCGTCTCCAGGGGGCGCCGTACCTGAGGCGGAGGCATCGAGACTCTGCTTGAAAAGGTGAACGAATAAGTACTGCGCCTCAGGCAGTGCTTAAATTTTAAGTGAGATGACTACTTCGTAGCTCAAGTATACTAACACTATTTGGATTGGTGTGATTGGTAAAAACTGTGCGCCTGGGCATTTGTGACTAACCTAGGACCCTTAGTAAAAACATTACCCTTTGGGGGTCAGGGAGATAGCTGGGTGGCACAAGTGCCTGCCTGGCACAAGTGCAAGGTCATGAGTTTGAACCCCGGTCCCACCAAAAAAAAAAAAAAAAAAAAAAAAGAAAGAAAGAAAAACTTTACCCTTTGCTGCAAAGGACGTTAGGAGTCGCCTGTCTCTGGCAAGGAACATAGGCACCTTCAACTTGTGTTTGGTTATTTGGAGTCTAGAATAGGTCTGTCTAAAATTAAATTTAAAAAAAAATTGAACACAGTCCTTGATACCAGTAAGACAAGCCCCAAACCAACTGACCAAGACTTTGTGTACTGTGATCTCAGGTTAAAATGTTTATTGCCCAGAATGACGTGGGAAAGTTTTTCAGTTACTCTTTTGTCTTCTAAACCACATTTTTTGAATGTTACAGTACTGTATTAGTCTGATGCTAGCTAACGGGATGAACATTAAACATGAAAATATAGCTCCCGCCTCCCCACACACCACCCTTCTCCAAACTTGCACTCCTGAGGTTCAGAAACTCACAATTGGGTTGGTGAGAATGCCTTGGACTGCCTGAAGAATATCTACCTTGATTCAGCACACAAGCAAAAACAATTATGAGTAGGAATTTTTGAGTGAAAGAGCTTAGTAGCAAGTGTTAAAATAGAAATATTAAGGTTCTGAAGTCGCGAGAAGACCTTCAGGTTACAAGAGAAACTGATTTACAATTTTCAGTGTTCTCAAGTTTGTCTTGATTTTAGGAACTGAATGAGTTCCAGAATTCCAGAAACTAAAGGAACCTGAACAGGAGGCCTATGTTGTACAAATACTTGGGAAGACATAGAACAAATTTGATATCTGTTGCATTTTAATAACAGCTATTAGTTGACACTGCATGCCCAGTGTTACACACATTTTATTGTCAATTTCATTCAGTTCAAGTTTTAGATAAATTCATTCTTCATGTACCCTTAAAACTGAAAATCTCTGTCAGCTATAAAAACTGTCAAAAACAGCAGAGAAACAGTTTGGACTCCAAAGTTGCATTTCAGTAGTATCCTTGGGCTGTAGAGCAAAAGAGTTCTGTTCCTGAGCTGATGGGGTTATACCAACTGAAAATACTCTTAGCTCATATACTTTGACCCAGCAGCTCTATTTTTATAAATTTATTTTAAGGGAATAATCAATAATTATTCAAATCAAAGATTTGGCCCTGTAATGGATTACTGTAGTAGTCTTTGAAATATAGGAAAAAATGCAATGTTCACCATCAGGGACTTACTATCCATACAATGGAGTATTCTGGAGACACTAACAATAAAGTAGTCCATGAATATTTATCAACATGGAATGACATTCACAATGTATTTAAAAATATGAAAAATGCCACAAAATTGTATGCTCTAGATGATTATGTTTTTGAAAGGGTGACTATTTTGGGAGGTAGGGTTATGAGTGATTTTTACTTCTCCTTCTTTGGCTTATCTATATTTTAAAAATTTTAATAGTGAATGTTGATTATTTTGGGATTAAAACAACTTTGTTTTTCTTTAACATTGTTATCTGATTATTATTGAAATGGACTTATTCTGGAATGAGCTAAACATGGTGGCAAACTCTAGCAGGCAAAATTAGTAAGGGTATGAATCAGATCCGGTTCTGAGAATACCTCTGCCCTCTTTAAGGCATCTTGAGTAATGAACTTGATGTTTCTAAAGCCTAAAAACAGTAATAATAAACGGCTAACTCTGTACTAGTTACTACATGAAGGACTCTATACACCTCACCCCAAAAGATAATGAGGAAACCAGGGATTAAAAGGGAAAGTCAAAATCTAGCCTACGTTTACTCAGCTAGATCAGTACAGCGTAGCATTCTTGTGAGGACTAAATGCTAAGGGAAAGGAGATTAAATGCAGAGGTGTAGCGGTTAAGACACTTAGCCAACATGCTTTATACATGTTGCTTTTAGTGTTATAAACTCATCCGTTGCACCAAGAAATTTCTGCTTTTTATACTTACCCTATTACTACACAGGTCACCTCTCTAGGGAATCTAATTTGGTTATTCAATGTGGTAGGAAGAAGTTTGGACTCTAAAGACTGTGTTGATTTGAATTTTAACTCTCTCACTAGTAATTCCTTGATCTTGGTTAAGGTTCTTAACTTCTTTGTGCCTTAACTTCCTAATCTATAAAAAGAGCATAATATTAGAACTGATTGTATAGAGGTCATTCTGAAGATTTAAGGAGTTCATAGTAAAGACAGTGCATGGTATGCTTATATTTTAGGTAATCATATATTTTATTAATTTCAAGTTCTTTACCATTAATATATTTTAGTGTATTTTCTTTATATCAATATATAAACGAACACAGTAATGCCAAAATGTTATGTAATGCATACCTTGTCAGAAGTCTGGAGAAAAGTTGTCCCCATTTAAAGGAAACCCACATAGCCTTTACACAGGCTCATATTAGTGAAACAGAAGTTAAATCCATATACACAACATATGAAGATTACTAATACTTTCTTTTCCAAATTTTCCAAAAATCAGTTCAACTGTGAATTCTTTAAAGAATCTGATATACATTTATCGTATTCAACTTATTCTCTGAATTTATAAGGTCTTTGTAAGTAGTTGAAAATTCAGCATAGAAATAAAAGTACATTTCCAATTGTATAATTTCTATCTAAATTATGGTTGTTTCAGAACAAGAGAGGCTTAGGAAAAGTCTGAGAATCAAGTATGTTAAGGTGAAGCTACTTATGAAATATTTCATCAAGAAGAGAAAATTATAAGATTTAACTGCCTTGTAACAGGAAAAATTTTTCTCACCAAATTAAAAAAGCATATACATATGTATATAGCTATATATCATAGTCAAAATATTAATTTTATTGCGAAGTTAGAATTATGTGGAGATCTACAAAGTATACTAATTTATATTCTTTGCCAATACAAGCTGTAAATAGAATCTGTGATAATTTTATAGTTTACAATTACCAGTCATATATACCTCTACAATAGTAAACTTCATATAACAAAGAAATTAGTAAGAGTGTGAAAACTTACTTTTTCTCTCTGAAAGGCAATTCCTGTATTAAGCACAATGTTATTTTTCCTTAAAAATACAGACTCTTTACACAAAGGCATTGCTAGCTCATCATGCACCTTAATTATAAGGGCACCTGTGTTTCTTTGTTTATCTGGTTGGTTGGACCAAAGATTTTGATTTGTCATATCCCTCCCGTCCCGCCCTATTTCTTTCTTAATGAGAACAATTTAGCAGCAGCATTCATACAGCCTCCCAGGCTCAAATGACAAATGATGAGGAAAGATGTTTTATTTACTGTGAGGGGAAATCGTTGCTGGAACTATATTTGAAAGGCTAAAATTCAGAGTTTGTAAGTGTAGATTTAGGAGACAGATCCCATTTAAGTTACTATAAGAGATACTGCAGCATTGAAACCCTTACCTTTAGCCACTGCCCTGCTTCTCCCCAGGGAAGCCATATGGATTCAGATGGAGTCAGTACAACCCCATCTCTGTTATTCAGAAGCAATATAATCTTTGGCAAGTTCTTTTATCTCTTCTAGCCTTGGTTTCTGTAGAATACAGATGATGGTACTACCTCATAGGTTGTTATAAAGATGATGATTTTTGACATTAGTGGTAAAAATATGCAGAGTGACCATTTTGATATGAACTTCTTCCCATTCCTCTTTCACTTCTACACTGGGGCACCTTCAAGGCAGGAGGCAATTATACATAACCACAGAATATCCCTGTGTGAAGTTTTGTATATTTGGAGATATGGGGACTTGATGTAAGGTAGGACATGCATTTACTATTTTCATTATCAACATCTGCTGATAAGGAACAAAAAGAGCCCTTTTCCTTCAGCAAATACTCATTGAACACCTAAGTCTAGGCTTTATGCTACCCATTGACAACAGATGTGTGTTCTTTTCTTGAGAAAAGTTGGTGTGAAAGGACAGTAGACAAGGCCATGACAGACACTAACATTTCTGTGTAACAAGCAATAAGAAAGAATCATGTGAGACTTCTAGAGACAGAATAGGGGTATCCTAAGCAACCTGGGAATATAAGAGGAGGGGGAGGGAAAGGCTCCAGCAGAGTCCTTGAAATGGCTCAGATCATTCCAGAACTAAGTTTTGGAAAAGCAGGTTTCAGAAAGACTGAACATCAAAGCTTGATAAAGGTCTGTATTAAAAAAAACCCTATTCTATATAGCTGTGAGGTAAATGTATTTCATTGTCAGAATGAGGCTTTATTGTAATTTAATTTTGCTGATTATCATGGTTTTATCAGAATTTGTGCATTCTCTCATGTTTCATCAAAGAAGATCTTAATTGGGAACAATGAATAAGTGCTGTTTTCAAGTAAGCCAGTGAGCATATGTTCAGAAACATTTGATTTATAGCCTTTGCTCTAGCAGTTTTAACTATTCTTAGTTGCTCCTTAACAGTTGCAGCTTGCACTTAATAGATGAGATAATTAATTGGTTAGTAGTGAAAAATAACTTGGCCAATCATGATATGCTTAAATGATAAGAAAAGAAATATCCACTCATCAGTGTTGGTTTTAGTGCTGAAAAAGACCTTAGAGATTATGGATATTATCCTTATTGCCTTATTGATGGGGAAAGCCAGGTCCAGAGTATCTCAGGCATCTGAATAGTTCACATCCATGAATGGAATCCATTTAGCAATGACTACCATTTACATGGCATTTCCAACTTTCTAACACAATAGCTAGCAATGACTACCATTTACATGGCATTTCCAACTTTCTAACACAATAGCTAAAATTTCTAAATATGATTTCATTTTATTGACATTTCTATCATACTACTCATCCATCCCTTGAATCATTTTAAAACAGAGCAGGATATAAATACTTTGTAAAAGTAAACTTTTGCTCTCTGGGCTATTGTTGCATAAAGAAAGAGTGTTAAAGAACTTATTTTGTTAGCTGGTTAATGTATATCTTTCAAATTTAACTTTAAGAAATATCCTCCAGATTTTGTTTCTAAGATTCTCCTTTAGGTGTTTGATTTAATTCACTTCAGTTTGACAAATACTGAGTTCCTGTTATATGCAAGGCAAATCTATTTTCTTCTGTTGCATTCTGGGTGTCAGGCCTTATAAGAAGTTACATGTGTCATACTGGGAAAGAGCACAAGCTGAAGAGCTAAACCAGTGCAGGTGTAATTGCAGCTAACTGCCTCAGCAATACTGGGAAAGTTCCCTTATCTGTAAAATGGGAGTATGAATTAAACTTGTGATGTAGATTTAATGGAGTCAGCTAACTGAATGGAATTCATTTTATTCATGACCATTTGGTCCTCAGAATGCTCTTATTCATTATGTTGAGCAGGTTTCTCTTAAAGGTCATTTACTATAATGTTTGTCAAATTATATTTTCTAAATATGGCTAAGGCAATATTTCCCAGATCACATTCTTTTCCCTAGTGTGACCTGACCTAGCTACTACTTTACCAAGAAGAGAATCTAGCTCCTTTCCTCTTATACTTAGTCACCTTTTGTTACTCTGTGTTAAGCTATGTACTGTCTCCTCTTTATAGCTGACAGGAATATAGATGTCATATTGGAAGCTATGTGGTGGGAGCTGAGATACAAGTTGACATAATAACAAAGCAGAAAGACTCTGAAACCTTGAAGATTACTTATGTTGTTATAGAATCCATGAATACAAAACCCATCTTATTTAAACTATAGTTATTATCCACCTCACTATCACAGCAACTCAACTAATGCCACGACCAGTACAACCAAATATACTACAACAAATCTAAAATGCCTAGTGTGGAGGAGGTGCTCAATAATAAGTAGCTAGTGCATTTGAATACCACAGCCAGCTACTTCCAAGATACAGTTCCATCTTTCTGGATGATTTTTATACTTGACTCGTTGACTTTCCTTTCAGATAGCCTTCCTTCTGTTTCTGCCCAAATAACCTTTCGAATCATGCTGTCCAAACAATCCTTGAAATCTTAATTTTCAGTGATTTACTTTCTCTCCTTTCAACTACACAGGGTCACAGTCTACCCCACATGTCATCATGACAAAGAGGAGCTCAATTTTTAACCTCTGAAACTCTTCTATTTTCCTCTCTGATTTCTGCTTTCTCCCTGGTCTTTGTGCTCACTCTCACACTCAAATCTGGTTTGCATTCTTACCATGTTTTTCAACTCCTTGGTCCACTGCTGTGTGCCTCCCATGAAGTTAGTGAGGACTGGCATTTTTATTGAACATAGGATAGGTTGTTAGCATCTCTTCTTCATCTGCTAAATACTGCTCCCACTCTCTTCATCTCATGACATATCACCCAGTCAGCTCTCATCCTTGATGGCCCAAATAGGCCACTTCTGGACTTCCACAGCTCTTGTATAATCCTCTAGAAAAACTGAGGATTTGTCAATTTCAGTTATGTGTCGGTTTAGAATATGAGCATTTTGAAAAAATGTATTTGGTGCAGGGTCTCATTGTGCAGTTTGCACTATAGTGATCCTCCTGTTTTCAGTCTTCCTATTTCTAAGATTACAGGTATGTGCCACCATTCCTGGTCTTAGTGGCTGGATGGGTGGGGTGGGTATAACCTGTGGTGCTGAGGATGAAACCCTGGGCCCTGTCCTTGCCTAAGACAGGTACTTAGTTCACTGAGCTATTCTAGAGCTGCTGGCCCTAGAATATGAGCTTGCTGAGGCTGGAGACTGATGCATTTGTCTACATAACCACCATTCCCAGAAAATGATATATGTACTTGTTGAAATGTACCAGTTTTCCTCAACTCTGTGTCTTTAAACAATTTATTTAACTGAAATGGACTTACATTTGTTTCTTAAGTGACTTCCATTTATTTGGATACATCTTTTCCCAATGGTGATTTACAAGATCTTCAAGCCAATATAAATATTTTGTAAATATTTGGGTATATACCTGCACAATACCTCAGCAATACTTTTCAGCAAGAAAACACTGAAGAGTAAAGACCAGACACAATTACTCACTACAG
>PVJA010037770.1:0-20158 GCA_004027025.1 Myocastor coypus | reverse complement strand
ACAGGGACACACGGACACAGGGACACACGGACACAGGGACACAGGGACACAGGGACACAGGGACACACGGACACACGGACACAGGGACACAGAGACACATGGACACAGGGACACACAGACACAGGGACACAGAGACACAGGGACACACGGACACAGGGACACAGGGACACACGGACACAGGGACACATGGGCTGACACTGACACGGACACACACACATACAGACACAAGCTTGCAGTGGCATCATCCCTATGCCCCTCACCCTGGAAAGGCATCTGCACACTGGCTGCTGGACCACATCACCAGGCCACTGGGAGACGTCAAGCTTCGGTAGGAAGGAGTTGGGCAGCTCCAGGTGCTACTGTGTGGGGTCTGCAGTGGGCGCCTGCTGGGTCCCTGTCAAGGGCCAGATGACCCACAGCTCCCGGGGAGGTCCAGGCCCCAGCTCTAGCCTGTCCGTCTTGCAGCCCGTGCCGAGCTCAGCATGTTGCCTCCCCGACTCCCAGGGTTTGCAGAGCCTGGCCTCTGCCCGGTGCCCTACCCCCTCCTGGCCTTCCTCCTCCGACTTGACCTTGCTCCTGCTCCAGCCTGTTGGCTGTGCAAGGGTCTGCCCGTGGTCCCTGCCCCTGGCCAGCCACTCTGCAGCAGGCTTTCCTCGGCAGGAGGCCGCCCACGCTCAAACCTGGTTCCACAGGCCAAGCTGCTTTCCCTAGAAGCACACCAGGTGGCCCCTTCCCCAGGATGCTGTGTGCTAACGCAGCTCTGGACAGCAGAGGGGCATTGCCACCTGAGCAGGGCACAGAGGGTGCCCAGCCTGGGAAAAGGGCCTGGGCCTGGCCATAGGCAGTGGTGTGCATCAGTGGGCCAGGGCTGACCTTTGCCAGAGCAGGTCACCAGTCTCGTGTCACCTGGGCAAGGCTGGGGTTGTTGGAGTGGAGAGGGTGCAGTGCTTAGAAGCTCTGAGAGGTGCAGGAGATGCCGGGGAACAGGCAGAAAGGGGGCCCCCCAGGCCAGCCACAGATGTCAGGGGCAATGGAGGCAGAGGGGAGCAGATGCCAGCAGTTCTACACGGGAGCAACAGCCTCAAGTGGAGCCAAGTCTTGGGGCCTGGGGAGCTAGCTGGAGGGTAACTTTGCTGAGCCAGTGGTCTGGAGAAGCCTGTGCCTCCCATGGGGGGCCTTTCTGGGAGGGAGGATGCCTGCTGGGGCGTACTCTTCCCAGCTGGTAGGAATGGCATCTTCGTGAGCAGTTCTCTGGCTTTCAGGCTGCAATTTATTGATTGATTGATCCATATTTTTGAGACAGAGTCAGGCTATACAGCTAAGGCTAGCCTTCAGCTCACTTTGTATCCCAGGTTGGTCTCAAACTCACAACGATCCTTTTGCTTTAGCTGTCTGAGTGCTGGGATTACAGGTGTGTACCACTATGCCCAGTTCTGGGCTGCAGTTTAAACAGGAAACAATGGCCTCCTCCTAAGAGAAGTCCAGTGGCCTGATGCTGGCAGCAGGCTGTCCCTTGGGAGTAACGTGGGCTTTGGCCAGCTGTGATGACCGAGGCTGGTTAGTAGCCTGGGTGTGGCACAGACTCGTAAGGGCAGAGCCATCCCCAAGCCCCACTTATACCCCAGGCTTTTTATTCCAGCTGGGACATTTTCGGCAGATGAAATGCTCATGTTCTTCAGGAAAAGCACAGCGGGGAGCTGCAGCTGCTGGCCGGCCTCAGCTGCTCGCTCTGAAGTGCTGAGCTCTGCGCCACCCGACCCCAGCCTGCTGGGGGCTGGAATGTGTGCCCGCGTTGCCCCTGTGTGGCTCTGGCTCAGGACCAAGCTCCTGCTTCTGTCAGGGATGACATGTGTGCCTCAGAATACTCTTTGGCCCCTGCAGGAACTTCTTAAAGTGCTAAAAAGCAGGCTCACCCTCTGAGCTATTGAATAGGAACTTCCCATTGATGCTACTTTATCTGCTTGTTGGATTTTCTCTGAGGAGTTGGAATGTGGGCCCCATTTCTTCAAGATATTTTAATATTGCCATCACATTTTTATAGCTGGGCTTAAGCGCCACGTTAGCAACCCTGCCTGCCCTGGATCCAGGCAGGCACGCCTGAGACTCAGCTTTCCTTGCATGCTAGTTTCAGACTTCGAGGTTTGTGTTTTGGTGTGCGCTGAGCTCCGGGTGCTGTGCCGACCACTGAGCACCTTGCTGGGTTGTCTACACATCCTTTAAACATAAAACAGCATTAGTTCTAGGCAGGACTGGGTTGGGCCACTCCACCTGGAGGCCTTGGAGGGCACAAGTGTCCCTGTGGAGGCCGCTAAGAACAGACTGAGAAAGCCATCCATTCTGGGACATGGTCCAGGCAGAGCTAGCTGACTGAGCCGTAGTGCGTTCCTGCAGCAGGAAGCAAAGGCTGGGCTGAGGCCTGGCCTGCTTGGGGGCTTCTCTTGTGTGGACTGGAGGGAGTAGGGCTGGGTCCTCAAGTGTGCGTAAGTGTGAGGTGGTGTCTCTGCAGCTGTGATGGGTAGGGTCTGAGCCCCAAGGACACGGCCTGGTGGGACTGTGTCACCCCCGCCCCCAGTGGCTGCCAAGCGGTGACAGCAGCTTCAAGGGTCCCATACCATTCCTCTGCTCCCGCCTCAGACATGTGCCTCTGCAGTTGTGTCACCTATGTGTTCCTCAGTTTCCATGTGGCTTTTGCAGTACAGCGCTCACTAAGGAAAAGTGTAAAGGTCGCCAGATTAAAGGAAACAGAGTGAAGGTTTTATCCCACTCCCACCCTGGGACCATGGCCTTCATCACCAAGGCTGGTATTTTTACAGGTTGAGGGCTTCCTGGCCACTCAAGGGAGGCTGTGGGCCCTGCCCGGGGTTTCCTGCCTGTGCCCCTGGCTGCACACAGTGTGCTAGTGGGTTATGTTCTGGGCTGAGCAGTACTAATATGTTGGGCAGCTTGGGGCCGTGGCTGCTGCATGCACACCGCTGGTCTCCATGGTGACCAGCTCTACCCCTGCACCCTGGAGCCGCAGGCCCCAGGCACATGGAGCTGGGGAGATAGCTCAGTAGAATAAGTGCTTGCCTGGCAAGCACAAGGGCCTAAGTTCAATCCCCAGTTCCACACACACACACACACACACACACACACACACACACACAAAAAAAAGAGGGACTCTTCTGGCCCAGAGACACAGCTCAAGTATCCCAGTGGGTGCTATCTACAGTCAGCATCCTGCTCTGAAGTCCCAAGAGACTTCAGATACACTGCCTCGATTAGTCACCAATCACCCTGGCCTCTGCAGGGGCTCAACAGGCACATCACAGGGCTCAGCAGGAGAAGCGACGTGGTTACTACGGGTCAGCAGATGAGAGCACTCAGCCTGACCTGACAGATGGATGGATGGATGGACGGACAGGCAGACAGGAGACCTTCCAGGGGACTCCTGTGGGCCCGTAGCCTCACCCCCACTCTCCCTGTGGACTCTATTCCTGTTGCCCAGTCCTGGGAAGAATTCGGATTCATAAGGATGAATATCTGCAAACAGGAGCAGGTCGTGCCGTGACATCAGGCCGCTGGCTGGGCGGAGTAGGTAGCAGCCTTGCTCCAGGCCTGCAGTGCAGGGCCGCTTATGGTCGCACTATTGGGCTTTGGTGCACAGCACGTGCATTTGCCTCTGAGTACAGACTTTTACTGTGGTCTAAGAATGGTCAGAGCACACACGGGGGCAGAAAGGAGCGGTGCAGTGAGAGACTTGCCAGGAAGCTCTGGAACACAGTTTGGAAACGGCCAAAAGCCATCCAGAAGGGTTGGAATGGGCGTGGCAGGTAAGATCTGTGCGGCCTGGGCACCCTGACCCGTGGTCTGTGGATGGCTGCTTGGGTGTGGGGTGCCCTTGGCAGCTCTCCTCTCTCCACTCAGAATGTGGCCAGGTGACCAGCCGGTGGGCAGCTTCCTCCAGCTGGCAGGCCGCTCCTGTGACTCCTGCTGGGGACCTGCCCCCTCAGCTCCAAGATGGACTGGGGTGGCTTGGGCTCCTAGCTCACCGAGCCAGAGCCCGATCTGCGCCTCTGGGTGCACCCTGCTGGTTAGTAGGCCAGGAGAGGGCCTCGTGCAGCTGGAAACCGCCTGTCCTCCCATACGCTCTGGCTTTCTGAACAACAAGACAGGCTTGTGGTGTCTGCCCTGTAACACCTTGGTACTGTTTCGGGTTGGGGACGCTGTGGAGAAAGTTGGGCTGGTCCCGGGAGAGAGACACCCCAGGGGCTAGCACGGGCAGCAGGAAGGCATCCACATCTTGGCAAGTTGGTGGGTCATGGGCGGCCACCCTGGCCCTGGGGTGGGGTGCCTGCAGGGCTTGGAAACCCCACAGCAGAGTGGTTCCTGATAAACGCAGGCCTCCTCTGAAGCAGCTTGGAGGTGGTGCGCGCGTTATGGGTGTCTGGACTGCCTGGCTGCTGAGTGATCACTCCTGAGCAAGGGTGGGAGGAGGAGGCGCTGCCGGAGCCAGGCGAGACGGCACCCACCTGTAACCCCAGAACTCAGGGAGGCTGCGGCAGGGATTCACAAGTACTCACACAGCCTGGGCGACTTAGCTGCTTAGTGAGATTCCCACTCAGAATGAAAGATAGGGGGGTGTGAAGGCCTTTTCACACTGAGCTGTCCTCAGTGTGTGCACAGGCTTGCACAGGCACACACATGCACGCACCTGTGCACATATTCACACACACCCTCCCATAAAAGCTGAGCTCCAGGAGGGAGAGCAGGAATCCCGGCAGGAAGCACATTCCCTGAAACTTCTCTTCCACATAGTGGAGAGGCCGAATATTTTAGTCTGAAAATTATTTGCAGCTTCTGGAGAAAGAGAAAATAAAGAATAGGAATGTCACTCTTTCCTCAGAATGAGTTTTGCCTTAGGGCTTTAAGCCTTTTCTGCTCTCAGAAGTGGGACTTTCGGGGCTATTTTACTTCTTCCCCAGTTAGGAGCTCACTTGTGGTGTCGTGGTGTCGCTTGGTGGAGAGGCTCGCAGGAAGCAGGCAGCCTCGGCCTCCTGGGTCCCAGGCCAGAACACCCGTGGCTCCTCCTGCTTGGAGGTTGTGGCATTGGGGTTCAGGACGAGGGCTCCCTGAGGTGGGGACCTAGTGAGACTGAGGGGGCTCTGCGTGAGCACTGGGGTCGCTCTGGCCACTGCTCACTCTCATGGACACTGCTCTGGTTGCTGCCTGGGGCTCACTCGGGGTGACAGAGGCTGTAAGGACAGCTGTGCCACAGGCATGGCCTGCTTGACGAGCATGCAACAGGGCTGAGGAAAGGACTCCAACCCAGCACAGCTCCTGGGCCACTGTGGGCACAGCAGGGCTCTGGGGCTCGGTGGCCCAGGGCTCCCGTTTTGACCCCTTGTTCCTGGCATGGGTAACTCTGCTGGGGTGTTGGTCACCAAACCACCAAGCCACAAGAAAACCTGCAGGCGCTGCCAGGGTAGGGAAGCAGGGCTGGGATGGGCCCGCAGTGCTCACATCCTTTCTTTCTCAAGGCCAAAGCCTGGCTGAGGCCTAGGACTCCCCGCTCGCTGCGTCTGGATGTCACACCCCGTGTGCCACCATTGCCAGCACAGTTGGCATTGTCGCAAGCACATCGCTCAGGCCCGGGCCATCTGGGTCAGGCTGTGTGCTTTCCAGGAACGCTTGGGCAATGTCAGAGCCCTGTCATCCCCAGAGCCGCTCACCGATGTGGTCTTGCTTCTCTCCAAGGGTGAACTTCGACGACACAGCCACATACTCAGCGGTGGCAACAAACATCCACGGACAGGTGTCGACCAACGCTGCGGTGGTGGTGAAAAGTGCGTTCTAGGGTTCTGGGTGGCTGGCGGGAGCGCGCCCGTTGTCTCTCACCATAGCCACCCCACTGTCCCGCAGGGTTCCGAGGTGATGAGGAGCCCTTCCACTCCGTGGGACTCCCAATCAGGTGTAAGTGCACTGTGGTGGTTTTTTTTTTTTTTTTTTTTTTTTTTTAATCTAGAAAGGCGTTTAGCAGCACGACACACTAGTAAAGACGTTACTGTCTGGTGCCAGGTATTCTGTAGAGCTTCCATCTGGAAGCTCTTCCAGGCTTTTCTGGCCAGCACTGCCATGAGGAGAGCTTGCTCCTGTGCTGTTCTACAGCAAGGTGCCATTTTTAGACATGAGTGACATCGCTCCCAGAGCGACTTGACGTCTCTAACTCAGAAAAGAGAAATGAACCCAACCCTTGGCTCGAAGGCCTCACGTTGCCCTGTCTCCTGTGTCAGGGTGTTCCCTTCCTCCCTGGCAAGTTCCTGGTCATTTATAGAGTGAGCAGCTCCCAGAGCTGGTGGTGCACCGGGACCTGACAATTTCCCTCCTGTGGGTGTCCTTGGCCCATGTGGTGATGGTGACCTGCAGGGTCTCTGTCCCAGGCTGGCTGGCTCATGCTCACAGCAAGGAGGGGGCTGAGGGGCTGGATATTGCCGGGAGGGCACCAGGCTCTGTCCCAAACCTGGGCTCTGGGGCTTGTTTATGGTTTGGGGATGAGAGGCAGGGCTGCCCTCAGGTTCGGAAAGGGTCCTGCCTGCTGAGAAGCTGCGCAGGGGCTCTCGTGAGATAAACCAAGCACTGGTAAGCTAGGACTTGGAGGCTGGGCCACTTCACGCTGCAGGCTGCTGGGCACCGCAGGGGTTAGGTCTGATCCCTTTCTGTGCCTACTTTATCACACGGTGGGCTTCGCTGGAAGACTGGGAGAAGCTCCGGGCTGGGCCTGGGGGACCGGCCCCTCCTGGGAGCTGGAGGGCAGCAGCTGTCCCTGTGTGCCCCGTGGGCGGGGCCTGCTGCACCCTGCTTGTTTTCTTCTACTCACTATAACAACTTGGGTTGTTTGTAGTCGTCACAATGCAAGTCCTGTCACTGTTGCCATAGTGACAACAGGTCACGTCATCACCACCCATTTCTAACTAATGTAGATATTCTGTATTTCACTTCAGTTTCTTCCAAAAATCAAAGTCAGATCCCTGCGACACAAACTGACCCTTGTTCAGTGTACAGTTCAGCTTCAGGGATCTCTGAAGAAATGTACTCTCCTGGCTGGGAAGCTCCCCAGCAGTCTCCTTCCTGTCTTAGGTCAGCAGAGCGTCTGGGACGCTCCCCACGCTCCTGCTCACACGTGCAATCCTAGGTTTTGGTTTCCACCACCGGATGTACAGTTGACACTCTTCTGGGACGCTCCTCCCCTCCTGACCTGACCTGAGAGGGACTCGGCTGTCCCTATGGGCTCGCGGGCACCCTACTAATGAGTGCACCGTGATTTGTTCTGGAGAGTGGTGCTACATGACTCTCAAGGACACATCTAGCCCGAGAGCGGGGTGCAGATGGCTTCCAGGCTGGGGCCCACGCCCTGTCCTTGCCCAGCCGACCCCTACTGACAAGTCTCCTGCCTCCTGGTCCAGTGTGGGTTGGGAGGCTTAGGAGCTGTGTGTGTGCTCTGTGGGTGTGAGTGCTCTCTCTCTCTGTGTGCTCGCTCTCTCCGTGTGTGCTCTGTGTGTGTGTGTTCTGTGCACGGGTGTGCTCTGTAGGTGTGAGTGCTTTCTGTGTGTGCTCTGTGTATGTGCTCTCTCTGTGTGTGCTCTGTGTGTGTGCTCTGTGTGTGTGTGTGTTCTGTGCACAGGTGTGCTCTGTGGGTGTGAGTGCTCTCTGCACGGGTGTGCTCTGTGTGTGTGCGCACAGAGCTCGGCCCCTGGTGCTGACTGCTGCCCGCCCTGCCCCGCAGTGCCCCTGTCGTCTGTGATCCCCTACACCCACTTCGATGTTCAGTTTCTGGAGAAATTCGGCGTTACGTTCAGGAGAGAGGGTGAGACCCTGACGCTTAAGTGCACTGTGCTGGTGACGCCAGACCTCAAGCGAGTGCACCCGCATGCCGAGTGGTACCGGGATGGTGAGTGAGACGATGCCGCTGTGCACACAGCCCAGGGCCCCCCTGGTCATTCAGGCGGGAGTCCTCTTTGAACACTGCCTCACCTCCACCTCCACTCCAATGAATCTTGAGTTGGGTTGACCTTGGCAACTGACCTTGGATGCCAGCCAGGAGGACCCTGGAGAGGATGGCGGGGGAGCCTTCACTCGCTGGTTCATCACAGAGATCCTGGCACTGCGGAAGACACCTCACCCTCTGCCCTTCTCCATCTTGTTAAATACTGGGGCCTCCCAACCACCTAGAGCTCATGAGGGGCACACGCACAGAGCACACACAGAGCACACACACATAAACACACAGAGAACACAAACAGAGCACACATATGCACAGAGCACACACACAGAGAACATACACATGGAACGCACACACAAAGCACACATACATGCACAGAGCCTACACACAGAGCATACTTACACAGAGAATACACACGTAGAAAACACAGAGAGCACACATAAAGCACAAACATAGCACACACAGAGAGAACACATGCACAAGCACAGAGCCGATAAGCAGGGCATACACACAGAGAGAAGACACACAGAACACAGAGTTCACCACACACATAATGCACACAAATAGTGTGCCACACAGATTACATATACATAGAACATGCAGAGAGCACACACAATGCACAGAGTGCACACATATGATACAGCACACACAGACTGCACATGTAGAGCACACAGAGAAAGAAGACATGCTACACAAAGGGCACACACATAACACACAGCACACACAGTGCACATACGTAGCACACATGGAGAGCACACACACGGCACACACAGCATAGACACGGTACACACAGAGTACACACACATACTCAGAGCACACACATAGCATATACAGAATGCACACGCAGAGCACACAGAGAGAGCACACACATAGGACACAGAGAGTGCACGCAGAGAGCACACACACATGCACAGAGCACACACATGCATAGCATGCACACACACACAGAGCACACACACAGAGGCACAGCGAGCCAGCTGGGTGCAAGACAGCTCCGCTCTGTCAGCTCCTCGACCCTGCTGCTGAGAGTTCTCTGAGCCCGTGGCACTCGCTTGTCCCCTGTTACGCACACCTCTTAGTGCCCTGCCGTTGCTCTGCCATCTGTCTGCACTCTGCAGCTTATTCTGCAGCCTCTGCAGTGGGTGCTTGCTGGCCTGAGCACCGTCGGCAAGGAGCTGGAGTCCTAAGCCCCCGTGGGGTGGGAGTGGGGACCCCGAGTCCCGGGGTGAGGAGGCGAGGAGCCCCACTGCTGCCTCCTGGGCAGCACAGCAGCCTCGAGTCTCTGTGTGGCCCTGGCTTCCCCACGTGCTGTCCCCAAGCCTCCGGGGGAGAGCAAGGTCTCCAGATGCCTGTGGGGTTTGACTTGTGGTGCCCTCTGGATGACCTTGAACTCTCACCTTTTGCAGATGTGCTGCTGCAGGAGTCCAAGTGGACCAAGATGTTCTTTGGGGAAGGCCAAGCTTCACTGTCCTTCAGCCACCTGAACAAGGATGACGAGGGGCTGTACACTCTGAGGATTGTGTCCCGGGGCGGGGTCAGCGACCACAGTGCCTTCCTCTTTGTGCGAGGTGGGCAGGGAGGGCAGCGGAGTCCCATGGCCAGGATGGGGGTGGAGGTGAGGGGTTGGTGGAGTCCATAGAGGAAGCAGCGTTCCCAGTGAACCAGATGTGCCAGGCATGGTGCGTGGTTACACGCGGGCACTTCTAAGGCAGTGTGTGCAGCAGTGCCGGTTCCATACATGCACATGTGTGAGGTGTCTGTGCATGCCTGCTTCACAGACACATGCATGGACAGCACTGGATTCGCAGTAATTTTGTAAAAAACAGAGATCCTGAGGCTGGGGCAGAGGGTGTAGCTCTGAGGTGCTGCGGTAAGCAGGTGGGCAGGTGGCCGAGTAGGGCCACTGCTAAGGACTGCGGCCATATCTCCTGCCCCAGATGCCGACCCGCTGGTCACAGGTGCTCCCGGGGCACCCATGGACCTGGAATGCCACGATGCCAACCGGGACTATGTCATTGTGACCTGGAAGCCACCCAACACGACCACGGAGAGCCCGGTAATCGGCTATTTCATCGACCGGTGAGTGACACAGAGCCTGCAGCCACGTACACTGGGCAGCAGCACCCCTGGGTCCACCTCTAGACCTCCAGGCCCCGCTGGAGCTGTGCCAGCGCCTAGCTTGGGCTCCATCATGCTCCTGCCTGGGGCCGGCAGGTGTGTCCTGCTGGGCCGAGGCAGGGCGGTGCCCTGGTTTCCTCTTTGCCGCAGTGGCACTCTGCACCCTAGTCCCATGTGGGGCTGCGTGGGCTCAGGTGGTGGCTGCAGTGCGGGCTCACTGGCACGGATGTCTCCCTGTGACATGGGACGCGCGAGTGACTTGTGATGCCGGTAGGGTGCTCATGGCACTCTCTTTCCCTCTGGCTCTGCCCTCCAAGGTGTGAGGTGGGTACTGACAGCTGGGTGCAGTGTAACGATGCCCCTGTGAAGATCTGCAAGTACCCAGTGACGGGCCTTGTGGAGGGCCGGTCCTACCTGTTCCGCGTGAGGGCCGTCAACAGTGCAGGCGTCAGCCGGCCCTCCCGAGTCTCTGCCGCCGTGGCTGCCCTGGACCCTGCCGATCTCAGGAGGCTGCAAGGTAGGTAGCTAGCAGGCGAGTACTGTGGGGCTGTGCTGGTCTTGATGCCCCTCTGTCCCTTCAGGGGTGGAGATCCTGGGCGAGTCCCCACCCTCCCCTTTCCCTGCCTGGCTTGGAATCAGGCCTTGCCCATCCAACGATGGTACAATTTTACTCTGTGATGGAGCCTAAAGAACCACTGTGTTCTGAGTGCTAATTTCAAATGACATAGGTTCCTGAGAGGCCCTGGGCCCTGGCTGAGGAGAGCAAAACAGGGCCAGGGCCAGTGCACAGCGCCAGCTGTGGTGGCTCAGAGGCTGCCTGTGCCTCCAGACCTTGCAGAGCAGCCCTGGGTGAGGGACTTCCTCCTTGGGGCTGCTGTGCGTGGTGGCTGTGCCACGATCACCTTCTCCTCTACAGCAATCCACCTGGAGGGAGACAAGGAAATCGTGATCTACAAGGACGACCTGGAAGGTATGGGCACACCCTCTTCTGGGTGCCTGCAGTGTGGCCAGGCCCCGAGCAGCAACAGGGTGAATGCTCTGCATGTGTGGGTCAGGCCCCGCCAAGTGGTGTGGAAGAGAAAACGGAGGGGAGGGTGGGCACAGTGGGCAGACCCCTCAGGGAGAAGAGTGGCTCGATGCCCCTGCTGGGGCTCACCGTTGCACTCTAATTTTCTGAGACAGAATCCCCGTGGCATCCAGGCTGACCTGGAACCCATGGAGTCCTCCTGTCTCAGCCTCCTGACCACTCGCATGATGTAGCCATAAATGCCTTTTCTGGGGATTGTCAGAGCAGAAAGTGAACTGTCAAGGAGACTTGCCTGCTGGCTGCCGGCACAGGCTCCTCCTCACGGGGCTCCCTCTTTTACCTTTTGGAAGCAGAACTCCTATTCTGACATTTTAACCAGAAAGGCCCAGTAATCCTTGCCTACCAGGTCTGAAAGTCTCTATTTCCCCTGCTTCTGCTTGATTCCGAGAGGCAGTCTCTCCACTGATGCTCTTTCCACAGGCGTCGGGAAGGACTTGCCGAGGAGAGCCAACTGCTCTTCCTCAGAGATCCCAGCATGTTAGTGAGGGCCAGTTGTGGCGTCTGAGAGGAAACTCAGTCAGATCCCAAGGCACCCAGGAGCTGCTGGCGGGACTGCGTTCCTCCTTGGAATGGCGGCATCTCCGTGTTCCTCCCAGACAGTGTGGGCCCAGGGACACCTTGTGGCCAGTAGCCATCCTGCAGGGGGCCCAGCCTGGGGGGGGGGCCTGTGCTCTCATCTCCACCAGGAGGGGTTCCTGGGGATGCCTGCTGGAGCTCGTGTCTCAGGGCAGCGAGTGGGTGGCGTCCTGGGCTTGGTCCTGTCAGGACTCTTCCCCCAGAAGGGCAGAAACCTGGAGAGGCACGGGGTAGACCAGAATGGCAGACAGTGGCCCTGGGGGGCAGGCTCGGGATGCCCGCCTGGTGGCCTTAGCTGGGCGATAGTGACAAGCGCCTGGCCTGTGCGCTAAGGTGTGGGTATCCGAACGAGGAGAGGGCTCCAGCAGTGGGGGAGGAGCCAGAAATGGGGGACACGGCCCGGGAACTGCCCTCTCAGCGGTGTCTGAGGAAGTCCACACAGGGGCAGGGTAGCTGTGCGGAGCAGGGCGAGGTGAACGGATACAGCACAGTGCAGAGGTGTGCAATGCGGTTCAGTACGGGAATGCTGCGCCCCAGGGCTGGGTCATCGATGCAATACGGTGGCGGCTTCAGATGAGCGCCTGCCCTCCCCGCTGGAACCAACGGCAGAGGGCGCTCTGACTCGTGTTCTGTTGCCTTGCTGAGCTCTGGAAGGGGCAGCGTGTTCCTGCCTGGAACATTCTGAGGTCCGGGTTATACAGAGGCAGAGGCTGTGGGAGGCTGAGGTTGAGATCTCCGGGTGGACACCACGCAGGCCGCACCGGCTGCCAGCAGCCCGGGTCGGGTCCTCACAAGTACCCTGGGGGAGCGCCGCAGGCCCTCCTATTTCACCAGTGGGGACCTCACTGCTTGCTGGGCCCGCCCAGGTCCCATGGGTCTGCAGACCTCCTCTGTCCCGCGCTGCTCTCCCCGTCTGGGTGGTTCTGGGAGTGCACCGGCTTAGGGACCTCCCCCCCCCCCCATGTGCCTGCTCAGAGCCTGGTTCAGACTGCTTGCTATGGCTTCAGATAAGCTCCCTGAGTCCCTGGTCCCTGAGACCAAGCCAGCCAGGTGCCGCGCTCCCCTGCTGCGCCCCTGTCCTGTCCCCAGTGCCCTGGCTGACTTCCTCTCCCCACAACTTGCTGCCTGGGGTTGGTGTGGATGGTCCTCTGTGGGGTTCTGGGGGCTTCCAGGTCGCCACTCTGCCTGTCACCTGTCCCTGTGCCATCCTGGAGACCGGCTGTCTCCCTGTTGGAAACTCGGCCTCTTGCCCGAGTGATGCCACACTGCTCTGTGCCAGGCTGCACAGAGCAAAGCCCAGTCTTGTTTTCTGCCATCATTCCCACGTGGCTGCTCAATTCCTCACCCGTGGCCAAGGCCCAAGGGAGCAATCAGATATTGTGAAGGGCACCGCGGTGTCCCAGGGCGGTGCAAGCCGTTATAATCATGTGCTAATCTAATTGGAAGCTTGTAACATTTTGTATCACGATTAAAGACACCACAGGTCTAGAAAGCCTCAATCTCCACCAGGGTCTCCCACAAATTTAGACAGAGACCTCTGACAGTGAGTGTGGAGCAGAGGAGAAGTGTGGGGGTGTCTTGTTGGTTATCCACGAAGAACTCCTCAGTAGGCCCCAGGAAGCTCAAGTATGCAGGTTGGGGTGCAGTTCCTGAAGAGGCACACGGTCCTCTGAGGGGGGAAGCGAGGTGCCTCAGAAGCCAATGCTGTTTCAGGGCTGGCCTTCGCTCCTCGTTTCTCTTGCAGGTGACGTTCAGATCCCAGGCCCCCCTACTGACGTGCATGCGTCTGAGGTCAGCAGGACCTACGTGGTCCTCAGCTGGGAGCCCCCAACACCCCGGGGCAAGGAGCCCTTGATGTACTTCATCGAGAAGGTACCCAGCAGGGCTCATGCGGCTGCTGCATGGGGCTGGGGGGCAGGCAGGGAGGAGCTGCCACATGGGGGCTCTGGGAACGGCGGGGCCTTCGTTTTCTGGTGGGCCTGCCAGTTTTGGGCCAGGGGGCTGGGGCCTTGCACCTGCCAGGTGGTGCTGGCTCTGCAGTGGCCTGGACCTCTGCCAGTCACTTGTTGCTCAAGGCTCAAGGTCCCCAGCCAGCCGGTTGGGAACCCACCCTTTCCAGCCAGGACAGCCACAGTGACAGCCCCTTCTTGCTCCTTGCTTGGCTCTGGGCCTCCCTTCTTTGCTGGGGTAGGTGTCAGGTGGTCTGAGCCCTGCGACCTCCTTCAGGGTGCCGGATCCGCCCATGCCAGACTTGCCCGGGAGTGCAGGGTCAGGCGTGGGTCTGCGCAGCAGCTTGGTCTGGGATCCCCAGTTTTCCCCAGCTTTTCACCGCCCTTAGCAGGCTGGGATGTGGCCCTGTTTTACTACCGCAAAATTATTTTCAAAGAGGGGTTTTATCCTTGTAAGAATAAAGAGCCTCGTGGGGTACAAGTGGCTATTAAGGATAAAATAAACTTGCAGTACAGACTCTTTGGGAAAAGTAGAGAAGTTTCATAGAAGAAAGCTAACATCACCAGTAACTTCACTATGTAACGCAGCCACCATTAGCACGGAGCATAGATATTTATAGTCTCTTCCTCTGCAGGGCTTTATGTGCTTAGTACGTTACACAAAGAGTTGGCTCTAGGTTATTTGTAACAGAATGACACAATCCTCATCAGCTTAGAGAGCTTTGCCCACCAATTTAAGATGCCACCTGTTTTAATGCATAAGCACACAGCCCTGTGTCTCTCGGCCAGGCCTGGATAAGGTTGCTTCGTCCAGACCCAGTAGCGGCAGAGTGCCGCAAGCTTTAACTGAAATGGGAACAGTGAACAGTGGAATTTTACAGGCACTCTGCTGCATTGTCTTTCTGCACGTGCACCCCTTTTAGGAGAGCGGTCACTAATATATCGGTTTATTTAGGCTTCTGTAGTTCATTGAGTCCATGGGAAATGTATCCCGGTCATATTCCAACCTGGGTAACGTCCTGCCTGCGCCTCCAAATTGGCTTCAGTTGGGAATCCCCAAGCGGCTGCTGCCCTACAGAACTCAAGGGTGTCTCGCCGATGCTCCCCTCAGCCTCTGCCTCACTGCCCTCTGCCCCTCAGTCTGTGGTCGGCAGCGGCACCTGGCAGCGCGTCAATGCGCAGGCGGCCGTGAGGTCCCCGCGCTACGCCGTCTTTGACCTCGCGGATGGAAAGTCGTATGTGTTCCGTGTGCTGTCAGCCAACAAGCACGGCCTGAGCGACCCGTCGGAGATCACGCCTCCCATCCAGGTGCAGGACAGCATTGGTGAGCGGCGGTGAGCGTGGCTGCGTCGGGATGGGCTGGCGGGGCCTGCGCCCTGGTGTCCCGTTCGGGTGGCACAGCAGGCCTTGCCCAGGGCGGGGTCAGGGTTTGCAAAGCCCAGGTCTGCAGCATCTTGCCTGAGGGTCTCAAATATAAGTCATGGAAGCCCTCACGTGCAGGGGCTCTGAAGGTCTCAAAGCCTTTGGGTGAGAGTTTTGGGGTCAGGAGACCCTTTTAGGGGCAACCAGTGGCTCTCTTGGGTCTCAGGCTCTGAATAAGGGAAGTTCTAAAAAGTCGTGCCTGGAGCTGTAGGCTGTACACACTGTTTCCCAGCCTGGCCCGACCTCTGCATGCTGCCTGGCGTCTGTGTGAGATGCTGGCCGCATCGTCGCCTTGGGGCCCCGCCATGGGCCCTGCTGTCTCCTCTGAATTTCCCACTCACGCCCCTCCTCATCTCTCCTCGTACCCCCGCAGTGGTCCCTTCTGCGCCTGGCCGCGTGCTGGCCTCACGGAACACCAAGACATCTGTGGTTGTGCAGTGGGACCGACCAAAGCATGAGGAGGACCTTCTGGGCTACTATGTGGACTGCTGCGTGGCCGGCACCAACCAGTGGGAGCCGTGCAACCACAAGCCCATTGGATACAACAGGTGCCGTCCTGCCCCTGGGCCATGGCTGAGCGGAGGCTTAGTGCAGGGCCCTGTGCAGCTCCCGAGCTGGGCAGGTGGTGGCAGAGCCTGCCCTGGGCACCTCACAGACAGTCTGTTTGCTCTGGGCTTCCTGAGGCTATGGGCCTCCGGTACAGCCACCTGACTTCTGATGTCAGCAGAGTCCCACAGCTGGCAACCTCCTGCATCATTAGTGCAAAGACTTCTCTGTGAATGGGAGGGTTAGAAATACAAGAACGAATCAGAAGCCGTTATATTTTCCCATGGTAATATTTGAACTTTTTCTACTTTTAAACTTATTATTTTAACTGTACGAGTGTGTGGTTTTGGGATCATGATTTGACCCACAAACAAGGACAGGTGACATTGCACTGTTCTTAAACATTCAAAGGATGCCGATGAGCATACAGCAATCATGAGGCCTGTGGGGCTCTGGGTGACGACGCCGTGCATACAGGCACGGCAGCTCCGAGCTGCTCTGCTCCTACCTGGGGCCAGGGCGCTCGAGTCCTCTGCAAGTGACGAGCATCTCATGCCTGGACTCGACCCTTCCTGCATGCATGGGGAAGCAGAGCTCCAGGTCCTGCCTGTTCTCGGCCTCCTAGAAAGGCCCAGGTGTCTTGGTTACTCTTCTCTTGTAGCTGAGACAAAACATGCACTGCCCAAAATTAAGGAAGGAAAGGCTTATTCAGCTTACAGTGTGTGGGGGCTTCAGGCCCTGACTAGCTGGCTCCAAGGCAGGGTGGTTTGCAGAAGGGCAGCTATTCAAGGCAGAAGACCAGACGAGCAGCAGGAGCTGCAGGGGGAGCTGCAGGCCTCTCTTCCTCCCTTGTGCTGTGGTCAGGCTACCGTCCCTGGGGGTGCATGCAGGCGCAGACCACCTCCAGGCCCTCCTCCTGCACAGGTGCAGGATGCTTACAAAGTGAGTGTCCTGGCCTCTGCCGAGTGACTTAAACTTCAAGTTCATACAATGAATCAACTGTTACAATGTTCTGTGGTGTGAACAGAGGCCAGAGGGCCTGTCCTCCATACCCCCGCATGTGGAACTGCTCAGTTCCTCAGTTAAGCTTTTGGAACTCTCAAGGTGACACAAGGGGTCAGCCACCACCGCAGTCATGCAAGAGGGGGTGGGTAGAGGAGATGACAGCACAGGTGTCCACCGCCCCTGGCCAAGGCGGGAGGGGCGTTAGCACACAGAGTCAAACATGAGTCCTGCAGAGGGATTTTGCAAGGGGTTCAGGAAGGGTTGTCAAGGGCACAGAGACAGGGTGCCCACTTAGCTTTACTGAGCCCATGCCCTGAGCGAGGTAGAGGGCTAAGCCCCTGTCCTGCTTCCCTTTCAGGGGCGAGAGCCGTGCTGTGAGGCTGCTCTCCTCATCCCTGTTCTTCAGGAGGGGCTACCGGCATTTAGGGGCAAAGGCTCGAGGGTGAGGGCGCAGAGTGTGGTGTCAGAGCCCGTGCTACGGCTCCTCCGCCTGGCTTTCAGGTCGTAGGCTCTGCTCTCTGAGGCATAGCTTGCTCTCACTCTGTAGTAGGTGTAGTCACTCCTGCAGGTAAGGAGGTGGATGCCACTTTATAGACCTTTGCTCTGGACATGAGCCATGAGCCACAGATAAGTGCTCTCACATTCATTGTGGCTGTCAGTGGATGCTGATGTTTTGTGTCCCTGACTGGTGAATTTGTGACCTCACACTGAAAGAGAAGGGCACGGGTGAGGTTTATTCACAGCACGGAAAAGCAGCCCCCGTGAGGGCAGAGCCCTCAGAATGGCGCTGCGGAGAGACTCACCCGAGTGTCCTGCCCTGACGCCAGTTCGTGTCTCCTCAGGTTTGTGGTTCATGGCTTGACCACCGGTGAGCAGTACTCCTTCCGGGTCAAAGCAGTCAATGCCGTGGGCACCAGCGAGAACTCACAGGAGTCCGACGTCATCAAGGTGCAGGCGGCCCTGAGTATGTAGGCACACTGCCCCTACTTCTCTTCGGGGATGTGAGCAGTTCTACCCGGGTAGACACGGCCAGAGAGAAGGGGTGGGCGTGGCTGAGCAGAGCATGGGCGGTTCTGCTGCGCCCCTTGTCCCCAGGCTGCGTTCTTGGAAATGCCCTGTCTGAGGGAAGCCATGGTACACTGAGGGCAGCTTAGGACCGGGAGCCCTGTGACAGGTAGCCGCTGTTTCCGACTGCTCCCCTTCCGTCAGAGCCTGGGCCCCCGCCATGACTTCCTCTTTCCAAAATGCGTTTTCAAATGTATCAGTGGCCTTCCAGTGGCTCAGAGCTCAGAAGTGCTCATCACTTCAGAGAGCTGCGCATGCTGTGCCACTGGATGGCTTCACATTGAGGATGAGGGTTAAGGTGCTTGTTAATTTCACCTAACAAGAAGGCCACTCGGATCTGAGGCCTGGATGCAGTCCCTAGGGGAGCTGGCCAGGGCTTCAGGATTCTTAGCAGACACACATGTAGGAAGCAGCACCTGGATCAGCTCACACACAAGTGCCACACCCCACAGGTGTCTTTGTGTTTCAGACTGAAAGGTTCCATCTCTGGGCATGCTCGGATCTGGGATTTCCCTCCCCACAGTGCTGTTTGGGGTCGTGGAGAGTCAGGCTTGCCCCAGGTCCTGATCCCAGTGTCCTCTCTGCTCCCCTGGGGGCAGTTCCCAAGCTTCCTCACCTGCTGCTCCCCTCATTCCCGCTGAGACAAAACCAAGGCTTGGTTTGAGTCTTCAGTGAGAATCCCTCACTTCCGGCTCATGTGACCCGTAGGGAGGACTTGGACAGGCTCCTCAGTGTGGGAGAGCAGGGGCACGTTTACTCTCCGCTGGTTGGGAAAACCAGTCAGAGGGAAACTCAGTCAGTGGGGAACAGGTGCCTATGCTGTCCTGTGGTAGCCTACAGGAAACACAGGTGCCCCAGCATCCTGCTCCTCTCAGGCGGTGCAGACAGCTGACAGGTCCCTGCCCTGGGCTCCCAGGAGTCCGGGGTCTCCCACCCACACAGCCGGAGCTTGCCTGCCTCTGTGCTGCTGGAGGACGCACCAACATTTGCGGTTGGGGGCTGGGGTAGTGCCTGAGCAGCAGCCAAGGTCGACGGTGGTGCAGTGGGAGCAGTGCAGGCGCACCCAGGCCGTCTCCCAGCCTCCTCTCTGCTCCCTACCTCTGAGGTGGGGACACCTGGCAGGCCTGGTGACCCCCCAGCTGTTTGTGTCCTGCAGCTGTCCCGTCCCATCCGTATGGGATCACGCTTCTGAACTGCGACGGCCACTCCATGACCCTGGGCTGGAAGGTGCCGAGGTTCAGCGGTGGGGCGCCCATCCTGGGGTACTACGTGGACAAGCGTGAGGCACAGCATCGGAACTGGCACGAGGTCAACGCCTCGCCGCTGCAGGACAGGATCCTGACGGTGGGTCCTGGCCAGAGCCCCCACTGGAGTTTAGAGTTCAGTGAGGTTGGAGCGGGGAACAGGTCAGGGCCCAAGCCAGGCAGCCAAGTGGGGTGGGCTCAGGTGGGTCTCAGGGGCGGAGCCAGCTGCTCCCCGGCGCCATTCTGCTCGCCCATGGGCGTGGTCAGCAAGCCTCTGGTTCCCTGCTCGTGTGGAACAGGGTCCTGTGCCCCAGGACATCTAGGAGGCACATGGGGGCTCCGACATCCTGGCTGGCACCCCGGGCTACAGATAGAGGGTTCTTTAGAGGGTCCAGTAAGTCTCCTGCCAGGCCCCTCCGCATCTGGCGCTCCCCAGACCACCATGTGCATGATCTGCGGGCTGCACTGCTTTCCTGTGTTAAGGAGACCAATCCATCCATACAGGTGGAGGGCTTGACGGAAGGCTCCCTGTACGAGTTCAAAATCACTGCCACCAACCTGGCGGGCATCGGGCAGCCCTCTGACCCCAGTGAGCTCTTCAAGTGTGAGGCCTGGACAGCACCTGAGCCTGGTGAGATGCCTGGTCCCACTGTGGGGACAGCGGGCTGTGCAGGGCAGGGAACGGGGGTCTGGGATGGGCATTGCTACCTCTCACAGTCAGCAGGTGTTCATACAAGCCAAGCAGGATGCCAGGAGCCGGTGGGGCGGTGCAGTCTGTGGGAACGCAGCAGCGGCAGCGGGGCCAGGCGAGCCAGAAGGGTCTGCACCGCGCAGCACAGCCCTGAGTGTCTGTCTGCACCTGGGCATGTCAGGATGTGGCCGGCCATCTTTGCCCAGGAGCAGAGAGAGCTTGGGGCTGAGCCTGTCCCAGAGAAGCCAGGCGCCCCGCCAAGCCCAGGCTGTGTAGCCTATGTGCAGCCACTTGGGACCCTTGGGTTTGCCAGGAGTGGAGCTCTCCCTGGTTGGTACTCACTCAGGACTCGGCCTAAGCTCTTTTCACGAAGTCTCAAGCCTGGGTGTCGGCTGCTTTGTGCTCATCTGTCAGAGCCAAATGTGTCCCTACCACATTTATGTTTTCTTTTTTCTTCCTTCCTTCCTTCCTTCCTTC